>APFE031305587.1:241351-375621 GCA_000404065.3 Pinus taeda
GCAATGGTCTGCACAAGGCCTGATATTGCACATGCAGTGGGAGTTGTAAGCAGGTACATGAACAATCCAGGAAAGGAACATTGGATGGCAATGAAATGGATTCTCAAATATTTGAAAGGTACTACAGATCAAGCATTATGCTTTGGTGGTTCAAACATTTCTCTACAGAGATATGTTGATCTAGATATGGCAAGTGACAGAGATAACAGGAGGAGCACTATAGGATATGTATTTACTGTTGGTGGAACCACTGTTAGTTGGGTTTCAAAAATCCAAAGTGTTGTTGCACTTTCAACAATAGAAGCATAGTATGTTGCTGCTACAGAGGCTAGTAAAGAAATGATTTGGTTACAAAGGTTTATGGGTGAATTGGGTAAGGAGCATAATATGGGCACGTTATACAGTGATAGCCAAAGTGCCATTCATCTTGCAAAGAACTCAGCATTTCATTCCAGGACTAAACACATACAGCTCAAGTACCATTTTATACGATCAGTGTTGGAAGATGGACAGTTGAAGCTGGAAAAGATACACACTAGCCAGAATCCTGCAGATATGCTAACAAAAGTTGTAACCAGGGAGAAACTGAGAACATGCTCAGTTTCAATTGGTCTTCAAGGATGACGATGAAGATGAGAAACAGCCAGGTCCAAGAGGGGAGTCATTGTCCAGCAAATGAAGCAGCGATGGAGTTGCTACAATCATTCTCCAAGTGGAAGATTGTTGTGTGTGGAGCATGATTGTTCAGAGGTCTTTGTTTCAACCAGATGTATATGCCGATCCCCCCCGGCTGGGGGGTCCGGGGGCCAGCGGTCCACCGGCGGGGGCTCAGGGGAAGTGCCCCCGAAGCTAAAAATAGATGTAAATTTTCCTTGTAAAAGTATAGTAATTTCTAGTCAATCTGAGCCGTTCATTAGGCGGATGATCTTACGGTAGAACTTATGTTTAGTTTAGGGTTTTTTGCGCTAGAAGGAAACCCCTATCTTTGTATGAGGGCATTGTATTTGAGGCGGTGATAGATGTGTATTCTATGTGAGTGAGAAACAGAGAGGTGAGACTGTGAGAGAAAAAAGAGGATATTACAGCAGATTTTCTGTAGGTTGTGTCTCTTCATTTTCCTAGATAATAGAAAGGAAGGATTGGCTGTTCAAGGTGGACGTAGCCCAAACTGGGTGAACCACGTATATCTGTGTCTCTCTTGTTTTGTGCGTTTTCTGTGTTTATATTTCTGCAATATTTTATGTGTTCCATTGCTCCGTAATATTTAATTTTCTAACACACGAAAACACAGTTGTTTCCATGCGTAGTAGAAGGAAGGCCCAATATGTAATCCATGGAGATGGATTTCCAAGGTACACCAGTAGTAGGAATAGTAGTATATAGGCCTTACTTATTGATGGTTGGTTCAACAATTGCACAAGAAGTGCAGGATCTTATGTACATCCAACATACTTCTACCAATAAATATACTTCTGCAACAATGCCACTAGTTTCTCTACCCTAAAATGTCCCGTGACCTGATTGTAGTGCACCTCCCAAATCATCTTTCCACACTCGCTTGAATGAACACAAAGGTTTTGTAGGTGGCATAACAGTGCATTCATGGAGGTGAAAATTTTGAGCTTTCTTGCGTTCCAAGAGCTTCTAGTATGTGTTGCCAAATTCTAGATCACTACTGTAAATATTCTGACCACCCTCCTCCAGCATCTACCCAAGTAACCGGGAAATCAGGGTAAACATGTGACGATACAACTATGGTAAACATGTGATGAGAGAGGCCAATATGAAGGGATTCAACCTCCTTTGTGACCTTAAGGAAATGGAATCGACAAAACACATCAACCATACCTTCCACACTAGCAACAACTCACCCAAGACACATCTCAGCCACGCAAACATCCTACCCCTGGGTCTAATCCAGATTTAAGCAAGAACGCAACAAATTACAGATATAACCATACATACAGAGATGAAACATAAATAATACTTCATTTCATTATTGTAAAATACTAAAATATTCTTACAAATAGAAATGGAAATAAACTAGCTAGGGCAATGGTAGCTTATCTCTGAGGAGAGATGTGGCAGCTAGATGCCTCTGAACTGTCTTATAATGAGCCTCAAAGGCCTATTTATTGTTGAGAAACAATGGAAAACCCTAAACATACAAAAACATAACCCTAGGAGATGAAGCACCAAATTATGGGCCCTATTTTGGGTAAATTGGTACCCCAACTTCCTGAGGTCGTAACTTTGGCATATGATCTCCTTTTGATGCGCACAATACCTCGTTAGAAAGATCTATCTGAGGAATAAAATTTTGGGAAGAGAAAAATCAGTCGATGGACCCATGTTGCTCCAATTTTTCCAAAAAAAATGTTGTTTAGCACCTCAAAATGACTTCGGAAATTTAGGACCTGAAAAAAATGCTAAAAATAGTAAATTGTGCTAAAATTAAGGAAACTGAAAAACTGAAAGAAACAATGGTAGGGGTCCATGTGGAATTAGAATGTGGCCACCAATATCCACCTAGATCATTCCTCCCCCGTAGGAGGAAATGTTCCCTATTGCGTTGAGTTCTTCCATGAGATGAGGAATCTTCTGTTGAACTTGGTCCCTGATGAGCCACTTGCCCTCATGAAGGAGTTGGCTTTCTTTGAAAACTCGATATCATTGGATATTCTATTGGTGAGTGTGATTTATCTATGTGTCCATGATCCAATCAATTGCAGCTTGTTCCATGCAATCTGGATTTAACTTTGTGGGTGTGAGTTGTTCTGCAATGTTGGATGTGTCTAGCAATGGTGAAAAATATGGTCAAAGGTGATCCACATTGAACACTAGGTGTAGGCCAAGGAATGGGGGAAGGCTGAGATCAAATGAATTGTCTCCCATAACCTTGGTAATGGTGTAAGGACCATATTGTAGTGGTCTGAGTTTCTGATAGGCTCCAGTAAGGTGTTCCATTTGCAAATGCAACCAGACTTTGTCGCCCACCTAAAACTTGTGTTGCACCCAATGTTGATCATGTTGCTACTTGTACTTGGCATTTGATTTTTCCAGAATTTTGTGGACCTACTGGAAAATATGTTGTATGTGCTCAATGAAGTTTTTTTCCTTATTTGTTTTGGACTGGACATGAGCTTAATTTGCCTGAATTTTTGCAAATTTCTTGGCCACGTCAATGGAACATAGTGGCTGGAATCCCAAGCCCACCTGAAATGGGTTGTGGTTAGTCAAGCTGTGGAGAGCCCAATTATAGTTGTGTTGAACATAAGGGAGGCTCTCATCCCATGAGCGTGGATGATTTGAGTTGTGCATGCACAAAATGTGTATGATCATCCTCTTGACAACCTCTGTCTGGCCATCAGTTTGGGGATGGAAGGTTATGGACTTAGTGAGTTTGGTGTCCAGCATCGACCAGAAACTAGACCAAAATGTACTAAGGAACCTGTTGTCCTGATCTGAAATGATAGACTATGGGATCCCAAAATGTACCCACACTCATTCAAAGAAGAGTTTAGCAGTGGCTTATGCTGTGATATTCTTCTTGTAGGTTACCATAATGGCCATCTTCGAAAACCTGTCGATGACCACAAAAACACAGTCATTTCCATGCTTAGTAGAAGGAAGGCACGACATGTAATCCATGGAGATGAATTCCCAAGGTCGACTAGGGGTAGGTAGCAAGGTATAGAGGCCTTGCTTCTTAATGGTTGATTTGGAAATGGCATAGGAAATTCACGATCTAATGTACTTCCCGACATTCTATCGAAGATTCAGCCAACAGAAATACTTCTGCAGTACTGCCACCATTTTCTCGACCATGAAATGCCCAATAGATCGACTGTAGTGTGCTTCCCAAATCATCCTAGCATGCTCGGTTGAAGGAACACAAAGGTGACCAAGGTGGCATAACAGGGCATCTTGGAGGTGAAAATATAGAACCTCCTGACCCTCTAAGAGTGTCTGGTATGTGTGGCTGAATTTTGGGTCACTTTTGTAGAGAAGTGTCCAGTCAAAAGTCTTATGCCCACAAGAGTTGAGAACAGTGGTTAACACCATGATCGGTGGTCGACTGAGTCAATCTACAAAATTTTTGGTGCTGCCCTCCTTATACTTGATGTTGAAATGGAACTGTTGTAGGTATGTGGACCACCTATGATGGTAATCATTCTGTAATTTCCCTTAGGTCTTTATGAACTGCAGGGGTTGTGGTTTGTGTGGATGACCGTTTCCTTCCCCAAAATGTAATGCTTCCATTATCGAAAGGCCTGCATAATGGAATACATCTCTTTTTCATAAGTGGGATACTTATGGATTGTTTTTGAAAGTGTCTCACTATGATATGCCACTGGATGCCCGTGTTGAGTAAGGACTGCCCCAATAGCATAGTGAAAGGCATCTGTCCCGACCTCAAATTGTTGTTGTAAGTGTAACGCGAGCACTAGTGTCAAACAAAGGTAATGTTTCAACTCTGTGAATGGCTTATGTTGAGATTTAGACAAAAATAAATTTTCTTTTGCTCCTCCCTTGGTGACTTCACTCAAGGGCTAGGTGATATGAGAAAATCCCAGCACGAATGTGCGGTAGAAGTTGGCAAGATCCAAAAAGCTGCAGAGCTCTATTAGAGTCGTTGGAGATGGCCAATCCTGAATTACTTGGATCTTGGCTAGATCCACATGTACCCCCTGTTCATCAATAATGTATCAGAAGATGTGCCACTTCCAGAGTAGCTACTAGAAGTAGATGTGTCACCACTGGGTAGTCGTTGAAGGATCTGGGGAAAGTTGTCCATCATCTTTTTCCTTTTTCACTCAAGGGCCTCTTTGACTAAGATTTTGATAGGATCTCCTACCCTCTCATATTTCTTTTAATCTTCCATGGGAGGCCATCATTATTTGTCAGGATGGTCTTGCAAAGGTAAGACTAGTTCAAGCCCTAACTCCTTATATCTCGACCTTGTTTAGGACATGAAAAGAAAGCCAGAGAAAGAGCATACCTCTCTGATACCACTAATCTTGATTTAAACGGGAACACAAAAAATTAAAGATATAACCATACATAGAGAGATGCAACATAAATAATACTTCATTTCATCACTATAAAATACTAAAATATGCTTATAAACATAAATGGAAATAAACTAGCTAGGGCGATGGTAGCTTATCTCTTAGAAGAGATGTGGCAGCTACATGCCTCTAAACTATCTCACAATGTGGCTCGAAGGCCTATTTATTGTCTAGAAACAATGGAAAACCCTAAACATCCAAAAACCTAACCCTAAGAGATGAAGCGCCAAACTATGGGCCCTATTTTGGGTAAATTGGTACCCCAACTTCCTGGGGTCCTAACTCTAGCATATGATCTTCATTTGATGTGAAAAATACCTTGTTAGAAAGATCTATCCAAGGATTGCAATTTTGGGAAGAAAAACATCAATCCATAGGCCATGTTGCTCCCAGTTTTCCAAAAAAATGTCGTTTAGGGCCTGAAAATGGCTTCGAAAGTTCAGGAGCTGAAAAATGCTAAAAATAGTAAATTATGCTACAATTAAGGAAACTGAAAAACTGAAAAAATACAATGGTGGGGGTCCGAGTGGAATTGGCAGGTGGCCACTAATATCCACCTGGCTCATTCCTCCCCCCTTAAGAAGCAATGGTCCCCATTGTGTTGACTTCCTCCATGAGATGAGGAAACTTCTACTAAACTTGGTCCCTAGTGAGCCACTTGCCCTGGTGAAGGAGTCGGCCTACTTTGACAAATCGATACAGTTGGATTTTCTATTGGTGAGTGTGCTTGATATATGTGTCCATGATCCAATCAGTTGGAGCTTTTTCCATGCAATCTGGATTTAACTTTGTGAGTGTGAGCTATTCTGCAATGTCGGATGTGTATAGTAATGGTGGAAAGTATGGTCAAAGGCAGTCCACATTGAACACTAAGTACAAGCCAAGGAATGGGGGAATTTTGAGCTCAAATGCATTGTCTCCCACATCGTTGGTAATGGTTGAAGGACCATATCGGAGTGGTCTGAGTTTCCGATAGGCACCGGTAAGGCATTCCTTTTGCAAATGTTACCAAACTTTGTTGCCCACATGAAACTTGTGTGGCACCCAATGTTGATCATGTTGCTACTTGTACTTGGCATTTGATTTCTCTAGAATGTCGTGGAACTACTGGTGAATATGTTGGATTTTCTCAATGAATTTATTTTCCTTATCTTTTTTGGATTGGACATGAGCTGAATCTGCTTGAGTGGCTACAAATGGCATGGCCATGTTAATGGGATATAGTGGCTGGAACCCTAAGCCCACCTAAAAAGGGTTGTGGCTAGTCGAGCTGTGGAGAGCCCGATTATAGCTATGCTGAAAATAGTGGAGGCTCTCATCCCATGTGCATGGATGCTTTGAGTTGTACATGCACAAAATGTATACGATCATCATGTTGACAACCTTTGTCTGGCCATTAGTTTGGGGATGGAAGGGTGTGGATTTATTGAGTTTGGTGTTTAGCATTGACCAGAGACTAGAGAAAAATGTACTGAAGAACCTATTGTTCTGATATGAAATGATAAACTGTGGGATCCCAAAGAGTACCCACACTCATTCAAAGAAGAGTTTAGCAGTGGATTTTTCTGTGATATTCTTCCTGCAGGCCACCATAATGGCCATTTTCGAGAACTTGTCGATGACCAAAAAAACACAGTCATCTCCATGCTTAGTAGAAGGAAGGCTCGACATGCGATCCATGGAGATGGATTCCCAAGGTCGACTAGGGGTAGGAACTAGGATATAGAGGTCTTTCTTCTTGATGGTTAGTTTGGCAATGGCGTAGCTAGTGCATGATCTGATGTACTTCCCAACATCCTGTCTAAGATTCAACCAATAGAAATACTTCTGTAGTATTTCCACCATTTTCTCGACCCCAAAATGCCTAGCAACTCGATTGTAATGTGCTTTCCAAATCATCTTGGAACACTCTCTTGAAGGAACATAAAGGTGATCCAGGTGGCATAATAGGGCATCCTAGAGGTGAAAATCTGGAACCTGCTGACACTCGAAGAGTGTCTGGTATGTGTGGCCGAATTCTGGGTCGCTTTTGTAGAGAAGTGGCCAGTCATAAATCTTGTTCCCACAAGAGTTGAACACGATACTTAATGCCATGACCAGTGGTCAACTGAGGCAATCTAAAACATTATGGGTGCTGCCCTTCTTATAGATGATATTCAAATGGAACTGATGTAGGTATGTGGACCACTTTTGATGGCAATGATTCTGCAATTTCCCTTGGGTCTGTATGAAATACAAGGGTTAGTGGTCTGTGTGGATGACCATTTCCTTCCCCAAAATATAATGCTTCGATTATCGGCAGGCCTGCACAATAGAAAACATCTCTTTATCATAAGTAAGATACTTTCAAACTGTTTCTGAAAGTGTCTCACAATGATATGCCACTGGATTCCTATGTTGAGTAAGGACTGCCCCAATAACATAGTCAAAGGCATCTCTCTCGACCTCAAATGGTTGTTAGAAGTCTAGTAATGTGAGCTCTATTATTGAGCAGTGGTGATGTTTCAACTCTTTGAATTCCTTCTGTTGAGATTTAGACCAAAAGAATTTAGCTTTCACTCCTCCCTTGGTGACTTGACTCAAGGGCTAAGTGATATGAGAAAATCCCAACACGAACTTGCGATAGAAGTTGGCAAGACCTAGAAAGTTGAGAAGCTCTGTCAGAGTGGTTGGAGATGGCCAATCCCGAATGACTTGGATCTTGGCTGGATCGACATGTACCCCCGTTCAACAATAACGTATCCCAGGTATTGAACCTAGGTCATGCCAAAACTACATTTATCCAAATTGGCACATAACTTATGTTGCCATAGATTTTGGAGAACCTATCGAATGTGGTGGAGATGCTCTTCCCAACTCTGGCTAAAGATCAGGATGTCATCAAAGTATACCACTACAAATGAATTGGTTAATGGCCGCAAGATGTCATCCATTAGCTTCATGAAGGTTGTAGGAGCATTCATCAACTTGAAAGGCATGAACAACCATTGGAAAAGGCCCTCCTTGGCTTTGAAGGTAGTCTTCCACACATTAGAGGGTTTGAGTGGTACCTCGTGATATCCTCACTTCAAATCAATATTACTAAATTATTTACCCCCCTTTAGTTGGTCCAGGAGGTCGTCAATATTTGGGATCAAGTACTTATTACGTGCGGTGATCTTGTTCAGCACCCGATAGTTAATACGGAGTCTCCAAGTCTGATCCTTATTCTGTACCAACACTATCGAGCTCTCACAGGGTAATGAACTCAGATGGATGTGACCTTTATGTAGCAGCTCCTGATTCTACCTCTATATTTCATTATTCTCTAGAACAAAGCGTCGATAGATTGGTCCATTGGGGAGTGGCGCACCTAGGGTCAGATCGATGGAGTGCTTGACCTGACAGTGCAAAGGAACCCATGTGAGGTAGGTGAAGATGTCCTTGTACTCCTCCATGACCTTGTCCATCTGTAGTTGTCATGCAAAGGGGCCCTATTTGGAGGTCGTGGCCTCCATATTCTTCTTTCCTTGAGGGCGTATAATTAGGAAAACAAATTTCCCACTTTTGGAAATGAGCTTACTACATTGTTTTGCAGTAACTAAAGTGATGGTGGTAGGCAGTGCTAGCTCCAATATCCTATACAACTTATTTCCCAAAGTAACAATAATAGCATGAGGCGTTGATTCATACATAGCATGTCACTTCAACAAGTATGGTTGGCCTAATAATACATCACAAACATCAAAGGGAGAAATGTCACATAATACCTCATCCGTGAAGGGCTTGATGTTGTATGGAAGGCAGCATTGCTGGCTCACACAAAGATCCCATCCTTGGTGAAGCCACCCTATGGTGTACATTTGTGGATGTGTTGTGATTGGTAAGCCCAACATCCTCACAACCTCTACTGAAATGAGGTTCTTTTAGCTCCCACTGTCGATAATGAACTATAGCGGGCAGCCGTTTACCCACATCTAGGAGTGGAAGAGGTGCTCCTCCTCTAGATCTTCGGGTTCCTCCTTCTGGTCCTTCATGTTGGCAACGATGGCATTGGGCTCCAAATCGATAATCTAATTCCATTTTTCATTCCCCTTTTTGGGTTTTAACTCAAAGTAAGAACATGCATCTAATTCTAAACCCTTTACCTAAGCCACCAGTGACTGCTTGGCCCAGCACTCACTTGTGTTGTGAGTGGAGCTCTATGGAAATCACACCACTTTCCCATGTCCTTCTTCAACTTCATGATGTTGTTCTTTGATTGCAGCTTTGGAAGGTTGTCCTGGGCCTCCCTGCCTTATCTTTTTCCTTTGTTCTGCAGTTTGGGGGCACCTTTCCCTTACTTCAGATTCGCAGATCCAAAGTCTCACTTCTTATGTTTAAACTTTTGCTTGATCTTGATAGCATATCGATATGTCGTGTCGATCGAGGAGATGTTCAGGAATTATATTTCATTCTGGATGTCCCTATGCAAGGAGATGCAGTATTTGAGTACCGAATGTTGCTCTGAATCCTTGACACCCAACTTTGTGTGAAGGGTATGGAAAATATTGGTAAACTCTGGCACGTCTTGGTCCCATCCCTGCCCTAGTGTGGTCCACTTTATGTATTGATCATCATAGCTTTCAAGATGGTAGTACTGCTCCTTGATGGCAACCTGAAATGAATTCCAAGTGGGTGCGGCTGAAAGCAGTGAAGCTGTACTTTCATCCTTTTGCTCACAGTAGGTTTCCCACCAGTTCTTGATGTGGGGGGTGACTTTGAGAAGAGCGAAAGTAATATTTTCCCAGCTGGAAAAATCATGAACATAAAAATACCCTTCTAGCAAATTTAACCATTTATCTATGGCATCTACATCTATCTAACCCTTAAATATGGGAATGTCAAAGTTAACTTGTACCTTAAAGGGTGTGGTGGTTCCAGAGTAGCTGCTGGAAGTAGATGTGTTGCCCTTGGGTAGCCGTTGAAGGATCTGGGCAAAGGTGTCGATCATCGCGTTCCTTTCTCGCTCAAGGGCCTATTTGACGAAGATTTTGATAGGATATCCTACCCCTTCATCTTTCTTTTCATCCACTGTGAGAGGCTATTGGGATTTGCGAGGCTGGTCTTGCAAAGGTTTGACCAGTTCAAGCCCTAACTACTTATATCCCAACCTCACTAGGGACATGCAAAGAAAGATAGAGAAAGAGTAGACCACTCTAATACCACTAATCTAGATTTAAACAAGACTGCCAAAAATTATAGATATAACCATACATACAAAGATGCAGCATAAATAATACTTCATTTCATTACTATAAAATACTGAAATATGCTTACAAACAGAAATGGAAATAAACTAGCTAGGGCGATGGTAGCCTATCTTTGAGAAGAGATGTGGTAGCTACATGCCTCTGAGCTATCTTACAATGAGGCTTGAAGGCCTATTTCTTGTTCAAAAAAAATGGAAAACCCTAAAAATCCAAAAACCTAACCTTAGGAGATGAAGCGCCAAACTATGGGCCCCGTTTTTAGTAAATTGGTACCCCAAATTCCTCAGGTCATAACTTTGGCATATGATCTCTGTTTGACGTGAAAAATACCTCGTTAGAAATATCTATCTGAGGACTACAGTTTTGAGAAGAGAAACATCATATCACAAACCAAATTTTCTCCTATTTATCCTAAAAAACATTGCTTAGGGCCTCAAAATGGCATCAGAAGTTTAGGACCCAAAAAATTGCTAAAAATAGTAAACTATGCTACAATTAAGGAAATTGAAAAACTAAAGGAAACAATGGTGGGGGTCTAAGTAGAATTTGTGGGTGGCCACCAATGTCCACTTGGATCATTCCTTCCCCCTTAGGAAGAAAAGGTCCTCATTGTGTTGACTTCCACCATGAGATGAGGAAATTTCTGCTGAACTTGGTCCCTAGTGAGCCACTTGTCTTGGTGAAGGAGTTGGCCTACTTTGACAACTCGATACAGTTTGATCTTCTGCTGGAGAGTGGGCTTGATATGTGTGTTCATGATCCAATCAGTTGCAGCTTGTTCCATGCAATCTGGATTTAACTCTGTGGGTGTGAGATGTTCTGCAATGTCAGATGTGTCTAGTAATGGTGGAAAGTATGGTCAAAGGCGGTCCACATTGAACACTAGGTTCAGGCCAAGGAATGGGGAAATGATGAGCTCAAATGCATTGTCTCCCATAGCCTTGGTATTGGTGTAATTATCATATCGAAGTGGTCTCAGTTTCCGATAGGCTCTGGTAAGGTGTTCAAATGCAACCAGACTTTGTCGCCCACTTGAAACTTGTGTGGCACCCGATGTTGATCATGTCACTTCTTGTACTTGGCGTTTGATTTCTCCAGAATGTCAAGGACCTGTTGGTGAATATGTTGGATGTGCTCAATGAATTTTTTTGCCTCATTTGTTTCGAACTTGACAAGATCCAAATCTATATGAGTAGCTGCAAATGGCATGGCCACATCAATGGGACATAGTGGATGGAATCCCGAGCGCACCTGAAAAGGGTTGTGGCCAGTTGAGCTATGGAGAGTCTGGTTATAGCTGAGTTGAACATAGTGGAGTCTCTCATCCCATGTGTGCGGATTCTTTGAGTTGTACATGCACAGAATGTGTATGATCATCCTCTTGACAACCTTCACTTGGCCATCAGTTTCAAGATGGAAGGTTGTGGACTTAGTGAGTTTGGTGTCTAGAATCAACTAGAGGCTGGACCAAAATGTATTGAGGAACCTGTTGTTCTTATTTGAAATGATAGATTGTTGGATCCCAAAGTGTACCCACACTCGTTCAAAGAAGAGTTTTAGTAGTGGCTTCTACTGTGATATTCTTCTTGCAGGCCGTCATAATGGCCATCTTCGAGAACCTGTCGACGACCACAAAATCAAAGTCATTTCCATGCTTAGTAGAAGGAAGGACCAACATGTAATCCATGGACATGGATTCCCGAGGTCGACTAGGGATAGGTAGAAAGGCATAGAGGCCTTCCCTCTTGATGGTCAGTTTGACAATGGCATAGGTAGTGCATGATATGATGTACTTCCCAACATCCTGTCGAAGATTCAGCCAATAGAAATACTTCTGCAGTACTGCCAATGTTTTCTCGACCTCGAAAATCCCAGCAGCCTGTCTGTAGTGTGGTCCCCAAATCATCTTGGCATGCTCACTTGAACGAACACAAAGGTGACCTAGGTGGCATAATAGGGCATCATGGAGGTGAAAATATGGAACCTGCTAACCCTCCAAGAGTGTCTGGTATGTGTGGCTGAATTTTGGGTCACTTTTGTAGAGAAGTGAACAATCAGAAGTCTCTTTCTCACAAGAGTTGAGCACGGTGGTTAATGCCATGATCGATGGTTGACTGAGATAATCTGAAACATTATTGGTGTTTCCTTTCTTATACTTGATATTCAAATGGAACTGTTGCAAGTATGTGGACCACTTCTGATGGCGATCATTCTGCAACTTCCCTTGGGTCTGTGTGAACTGTAGGGCCGGTGGTCTGTGTGGATGACTATTTCCTTCCCCAAAATGTAATGCTTCCATTATTAGAAAGCCTGCACAATGGAATACATCTCTTTATCATAAGTGGGATACTTCTAGACTATGTCTGGAAGTATCTCATAGTGATATGCCAGTGTATAACCATGTTGAGTAAGGACTTCCCCAATAGCATAGTCAGAGGCATTTGTCTCCACCTCAAATGGTTATTGCAAGTTTGGTAATGTAGGCATTGGTGTTGGGCAGAGGCAATGTTTCAACTCTGTGAATGCCTTCTTTTGAGATTCAGAGCAAAATAATTTTTCTTTCGCTCTTCCCATGGTGACTTAACTCAAGGGCCAATTAATATGAGAAAGTCCAAACACAAACCTGTAGTAGAAGTTGGAAAGACCCAGAAAGTTGCAGAGCTCTGTTAGAGTGGTTGGATATGGCCAATCATGAATGAATTGGATCTTGGATGGATACACATGTATCCCGTCCTTCATTAATAAGCTATCCCAGATACTGAACCTGGGTCATGACAAAAGTGTGTTTATCCAAATTGTCACATAACTTGTGTTGCCGCAGTGTTTGGAGAACCTGTTGGATGTGGTGGAGGTGCTCTTCCCAACTCTAGCTGAAGATCAGGATGTCATCCAAGTATACCACTACAAATGAGTTGGTGAATGGCCGCAAGATGTCACCCATTAGCCTCATGAAGGTTGCAGGAGAATTCATCAACTTGAAAGGCATAACAAACCATTTGAAAAGGCCCTCCTTGGCTTTGAAGGTAGTATTCTACACATCGAAGGGTTTGATTGGTGCCTGGTGATATCCTGACTTCAAATCGATCTTACTAAAATATTTTTCCCCCTTCAGTTGGTCCAGGAGGTCATCAATCTATGGGATTGGGTACCTCTTATGGACAATGATCTTGTTCAACACTCGATAATCAATACATAGTCTCCAAGTCCCATCCTTCTTTTGTACCAACACGATTGGGCTCCCACAGGGCAATGAACTCAGACGGATGTGACCTTTCTACAGCAGCTCATAAATCTGCCTCTTGATTTTATCATGTTCAAAATGGAGTGTCGATAGATTGGTCCATTGGGAAGCGATGCACTTGGGGTCAGATCGATGGAGTACTTAACTTGAAAGTGCAAAGGATGCTTGTAGGGGAGGTGAAGATGTCCTCATACTCCCCCACGACCTTTTCCATCTGTATTTTTTGAGTGGAGGGGCTCTACTTGGAGGTCATGGACACATTCTTCTTCTTTCCTTGAGGGCGTATATCAGGAAAACAAATTTCCTAGTTTTGGAAATGAGCTTACTACATTTTTTTGTAGTAACCAAAGAGATGGCGGTAGGCAGTGCTACCTTTGATATCCTATACAACTCATTTCCCAAACTAACAATAACAACATGAGGCCTTGATTCATACACAACATGTTGCTTCCATAAGTATGGTTGGCCTAATATTACATCACAAACATCAAGGGGAGAAATGTCACAAAATACCTCATCAGTGAAGGGCTTGATGTTGTATGGAAGGTGACACTGCTAGCTCACGTGAAGATCTCATCCTTTGTGAAGCCACCCAATGGTGTATGGTTGTGGATGTGTTGTGGTTGATAAGCCCAGCCTCTTCATGACCTCTATTGAAACAAGGTTCTTTTGGCTCCTACTCTCAATAATCAACTATAGTGGGGAGCCCTTTACCCACATCTGGGAGTGGAAGAGGTGCTCCTCCTCCTCTGGATCTTCGAGTTCCTTCTTCTGGGTCTTCATTGTGGAAACGGTGGCATTTGGCTCCGCACCAATAATTTTCTTCATTTTGTCATTCCCTTGTTGGGTTCTAACTTAGAGTCAGAACATGCATATGATTCTGAAACCTTTAGCTTTGCCATGAGTGACTGCTTGGCCCAACACTCACTTGTGTTGTGAGTGGAGCTCTTATGGAACTCACACCACTTTCCCGTGTCCTTTTTTGGCTTCGTGATGTTGTTCTTTGCTTGCAGCTTTGGTGGGTTGTCTTGAGTCACCCCGTCTTGGCTTTGTCCTTTGTCCTACAGTTTCAGAGAACCTTTCCCTTGCTTCAAATTCACAGATCCAAAGTCTCACTTCTTCCATTTAAAATTTTGTTCGACCTTGACGGCATAACAGTATGCCATGTCGAGTGAGGAGATGTTCAGGAATTCTATTTCATCCTAGATGTACCTATGCAAGAAGCTGTGGTATTTGAGTACCAAATGCTGCTTCGAATCCTTGATACCAAATTTGTGCAAAGGGTATGGAAAATATTGGTAAACTCTGGCATGTCTTAGTCCCTTCCCTACCATAGCTTGCTCCACTTTATGTATTGATCCTCATAACTTCCAACAGGGTAGTACTGCTCCTTGATGGCAGCCCGAAAAGAATTCCAAGCTGGTGCTACTGAAAACAGTGAGGCCATATTTTCATCCTTCCACATGTAGTAGGTTTCCCACGAATCCTTGACATGGGGGGTGGCTTTGAGAAGAGAAAAAGTAATCTTTTCCTAGTCGGAAAAATCATGAATAGAAAAATACCCTTCTAGGAGATTTAACTATTTATCTATGGTGTCTTCATCTACCTGATCCTCAAGTATGGGAATATCAAAGTTAACTTGTAGCTTAAAGGGTGTGATTCTTCCAAAGTAGTTGCTGGAAGTAGATGTGTCGCCCCTGGGTAGCCGCTGAAGGATCTGGGCAAAGTTGTCCATCATCACGTTCCTTTGTTGCTCGAGGGCCTATTTGAGCAAGATTTTGATAGGATCTCCTACCCCCTCATCTTTCTTTTCATCCGCCATGGGAGGCCATCGGGATATGCAAGGATAGTCTTGCAAAGGTTCAACCAATTCAAGTTGTAACTCGTTATATCCTGACCTCGTTGGGGAGATGCAAATAAAGACGGAGAAAGAGCAGACTACTCTGATACCACTGAGACAAATTTAATTAGGAATGAAGCAAATTACAGATATAACAATACATTTAGAGATGCAGCATAAATAATACTTCAGTTCATTAGTGTAAAATAGTAAAACATGCTTACAAATAGAAATGGAAATAAACTAGCTAGGGCGATGGTAGGTTATCTTTGAGAAGAGATGTGGCAGCTACATGCCTCTCAACTATCTTACAATGAGGCTCAAAGGCCTATTTATTGTTGAGAAACAATGGAAAACCCTAAACATCCAAAGACCTAACCCTAGGAGATGAAGCGCCAAACTATGGGCCCCATTTTGGGTAAATTTGTGCCTCAACTTTTCGGGGTCATAACTTTGGCATATGATCTCCATTTGACGTGCACAATACCTAGTTAGAAAGATCTATCTGGGGACTACAATTTTGGAAAGAGAAAGATTGGTCCATGGACCCATGTTTCTCTCAGTTTTCCCAAAAAACATCATTTAGGGCCTCAAAACGACTTCGGAAGTTCAAGACTCGAAAAACTGCTAAAAATAGTAATTTGTGGTACAATTAAGGAAACTAAAAAAATGAAGGAAACAATAGTTGGGGTCCAAGTGAAATTAGCAGGTGGCCACCAATATCCACCTGGATCAGGGTCCCACTAGTATTTTAGACCTCTTGAACTCTGGACACTCTTATGGTATGGGATGTCAGTGTCCATGGAACTCTAGACCCTCTCACAGGATTACAAGCCAACGTCTAGGGACTTTTTCTAGCATACCTATGCCAATGTCCCTAGAATTCAAGGTACTTTTCTAGCTCAAACTTCTAGCCACTTCCCAAAACTTGTTATAAATTTTAGGATCCATCAAAGACATGATGATAAGAGTAATAATCTAAGAACCAACCTTAGGACGAGGCCTCACCATCCCCAACTGGGATTGACATTCTATTAAACACTTGGCATCAATGCAACCTACATGTCCAAGATACAAGGCAGATCATGAATGACTAAAAAAATATTATGAAACATTAAAAGAAGGATCCCCACCTTCTCCCTTTAACTATTATAACATCCATTAGGTCTTGCATCCATCATTTTAACAATTTCAAGTAAATACATGAAATGACCATGACATGAACTAGTCAATTAACCATGCTTATAACCAACATAAAACCATGTAAATTATAGAGATATAATAGCCATTAAATCCACAAATAAGCAAGTGAAAAATCAAGATAACGTAGCTTTCATTAATCATAGGAAAATACGACTATGTTTGGGACTTCCACATACCACCTGATCGTAAACATGGCTGAACAAAATCTTTCTTTCAGCCAGCTACCCCCATGCCATATGCCAAGCATGAATGTGGGATCTCATTGACAAACCAATCCAAAAACAACCAAGGGAATACATAGGTTAAACCACCTCCACCCTCACCAAACCATGATCACACCAAGATTGGTGCTCCAATCACAACTAAACTGAAATTGGAATGCCATCCAGAATCTATCACTATCCTCTAGGAATTTTTTGTCTCCTTGTATCTCAGGCTCTACCACAATCCCATCCCATATTGCAAGGCCGAGACCAATCTCTCAGACTTTATCGCAATCCAAACCTGGATCACTAGTCCCTAAACTGAGACTTCTCACCCAAGCTTTACTGTGTATCCCACAAAATCTGGTCAAGGGATTCATAGGCATTTGGGAACGAACCTTGAGACCATCTCCACCCCAGATTCTGAAATCCACCTGGAAATCAAAAGCTCAAAATTGAGATAAACATCCCAACATACCATGGCATTGGGAAAAAGGCAAGGCTAGACTAAAATCCACTATCATAACCTTACACAACCATGCCACTGATAGCAAGAGAGCCATACACTAACATGCAAAGCCATGCATGTCAAAACCAGCTAGGAAATCACACATGAAATATGTTACCTACAAGTGTTCCTATTGAAGCAGTCTGATCCTACTCTTCCTTCCTTGATCCTTGCTTTCCTTCCTTTCCCTTTACTTGCTTTTCCTTCCTTGATCCAAGACTAGAGTGCTCCAAGAAAGTCTAAAAGGCCAAGAGTGAGAGAGAGAGAATGATGAGAGAGCTCAAAAAATTGAACTAAAAGAAGGTTATCAACTGATCCTCATTAGTATTTTTATTAATGAGGCCTTTAGTTTCTTCATTTTCCATTATTTTCATTCAATTTCCTCCTCACATGCAACTGGAGACCTTTCACCTTAGTTTTCTCCTAAATTCCTTTATTTTCATAAATAAATGTGTCAAAATACCTTTTTTCCTTTTAATGCATTTTCCTTAGCCTTTTTCCAATTTAATTAGCCATAAACACATCCAATGATGCCCACTAGGATATCTTTTCCCAACATTCAGCTTGGAAGATGTTTCCCTTAACTGTGGTCTTATTTTGCCTTTATTTAATTTTATTACATGAACTTTTCACCAGTGCGTTGAGGGAATTGCTCTCCTAGGGCTTTTGGGTGGAAACCCTAGCAGACTGAAAGTTGTCTAAACAAAGAAACAGACATTCACACAGCCATTATGCTATTAAAAGTAAATTCAAAAGTAAGAAGGGCATACCTCAGGTCCTACGTTTCAGGAGTTCCTTAAGGGTCCAAACCCTTCTTCAAGTCCCTTTCGCTCCTTTGTCCTGTAAAACAACCAATTCCAAAGAATACAACAGTATATGGAGAAGGACTTATAAAGAAATCATCTTTATGTTATAAAAGAAGGAAGTTAGTTATGAACTTTACACAACCATTCACATATGAAATTCAAACATGAACATCATAAACATAAAGAAGAAGCATATCAGGAACCAAGACGTGTTTCTTTATTATAGACAAATAGAATGTACAAAAGGAGTAATATCACCTGAGTAACCTTTCACAGGCTCCAAGAAAAGCTTCCTTCTAGATCCGTCCAGGCTCAAGCCTTTAGCATATCTCCTTCCAAGACTCACTCCATGATGCCATAACTAGTGGATGAACACCAACACACAAGGAAACAAGGGTTTCCTGTACAAATGGGGGAAGTGTAGAAGGCACAAGGGTCTTCAGACTTGGTCAGGGGAAAATTTTTAGTATAATAACCTTTCTCTCTCTTCTCTCCTCCTTTAGGCCTTCCCTTTGATGTCTTTTTATACCACTCCCAAAGTAGTTTTTTAGTTAGGAGTTGGTTGGGAACAGTTGGGCCACGGGCACTAATAGGTGATCAACAGGTAAAACCCACGATCTCCGCCTGAAAATAAGGAGTTATATATTTTTTTAAGTGTTTTAATACATATAGGTGGGTTGGGTAATGCAGACCCGCGCATACACGCGTTTGACTCAGGGAAATGTCATGTATAAGGGATAAAACACTATTTTCTAAATTTGAGACCAGGTCTGGAAGGAGGGGTTGCCCTAGGCCATGAGTGTAGCATCACAAACCATAATAGTGAGATTTGGAGCTATAACATATGCCCCCTAATATATGAGGTTAGAAGGGGTACATGATGGCTGAAATATATTAAGAAAATACATGGAAAGGAAATTTGCCAAAAACTGAGGAGTACTTCACCAGAATTTAGCCTTCCAAGCCACAAAAGGAGATCAAAAAGAATTACTGTCTGAGGCAGGCATACCCATGCTCAAAGAAAGCAAAGCATTTCCGCATATTAAGTACAAGCGGATCCACTAAGTATACAAGTATAAGTGATTGGAAAATACATAATGGATCATCTGATCATGATCGAACAAGTACATGTCTGAATATCACATATAAAATTGTCAATGATGCTAAGAAATACAACAGATCACTGATATCAAAGACTGATCCCAAAAGGTACCAACTGAACATGGTGGAAAAGGATGGTACTACACTGCAAACTCAGGTTCCAGCACATAGAATGTCGTCATGACTCACTGCAACATATAAGGTGGAGTGGTATCAACTAGCAACAACAGGAGCAACTGTCAAGTGAACCAATGAATGCTGATACAACCTGAGGTCTTCACCGACCGTCGTGGTACATTTCTACACCATGGGAATAAATGATCTGAAGTCGACCATGTGAGAAATCATTTGATTATTGGTCATTGATGTATACCATTAACAAACGCGAGACTACTCACCGACAATGATAATGAGCGTCAAGGTACATAATACAATCTAACAAGTGCGAATAGATGAGCTAAAGTTGAATACATGTAAGAATCTATCGATCAGGAGACAATGATGGTTTCCCACTGTCGATAGCGAAGGATCTGCCACTAATGACTGCAAACCCCAAGGTAATACCAAATGGACTCTAGATCTTTACCCCAGAGCAATGAGTCAGAGTCGATAAGGAAAGATCCGCTAGAAGGAAGGCATTAAGGCATCCTTCATCAATCTAGCACGAGCGTAACCCATAGGCCAATAATGTGGAAGGAATCGGATGAAAGATATGTAGTAACCCAACCAAAGTATGTTTCCGGCGTACACAAGATGTGGCTAGTGCATGGCAGAAACCCTCTGAACCAACCAATAAGGAAAGCTGACACAGAGGCGAGGTATCCACCAATAGGGTCAAATGGAAACCAAGGTATTTCACGAATCCCAATGTGTGATAATGTAATCTGACGTCGAACACAAGGGAAACCACTCAGTCAAAGACCCATGATACTGATCGATGTTGAGCACAAGGTAACCTATCAATAATGAAAATAGGGCCAGGGTGCAGCTCTAGGTCTGTCCTCAGAGCAAGATTCCGTTGTCGATAAGGACAAGACCCACCAGCAAGAAGTCAATGGAGACCTTCTCAAACCGGAACGAGTAAAGGACCAATATAACTGATGTGATAATAGACATGACACTGACAACCAGGATGGACGACTAAAAAATGAGGCAAGAGACACCGCAGAGAGGTCGACTCAAGCTAACTTCCCTTGAACAAAAGCACGACTCAATGTGACTATATGGCAGCATATGATGAATCTGTATAAGTTCGTCATGCAGAAGGCACGAACGAACCCTCCATATGATTGGAAGAGATAACCAATCAGGGAAGAACTGACTCAATAACAAGGTTACGGCGTACCTAAGTCAAACTAAATCCTGCCCAAATGGAGGAGACTTTGTTTTGAGTGCTTTGTTCAAGGGCGACATGACTGACTTTAGCTGCCAATAATAAATGGAAATACTGTCCTGTTCCCGCTCTTTTTGGAATATTTAATTTTTTGTCTTTTTCTGTTAAGCTCTAAAAAGAATAAAAGAATGCTATGGTATAGTGGAAAGAATGAGTGTCGATGAAATAGATGATCTAGTTCCTGGGAATGCAACATTCCTATGCTCAATGCAGGAAGGCGAAAACTGGTCAGTGACACTCAAAGGTATGTTCCTTCCACGGGTCAAGGTGTGTCAAGTTGCAGAAGTCAAAGGTATGCAAGGTTGATTTTTGCAGTCATCATGGTCAAAAGTTGGCTTAAACACGAGTCGAAGTGAAGCCGACTCTAGGCCAAAAGGTGCAAATGGTCAACATGCAATGCAGTAGTACAACTCAATGCAAAGGAGCCTCTAGGGTATAAGGCCAGAACAAAGCGAAGAAGCTAAGAGGAATGAGTCTTCAATGCATAAGTCATGGCGGGACTACAGAGGACTCCCCATCCTACTCAAATTGACACAGTATGGGCAAAAAATGTCAGTGACGTGCTAACTACGATGCCCATGTGAAGGATGGCTCTACCATCATGTCATGATTTTAAAAATCGGCGAGTGAAAATCGCTTACGAACCATAACACAATGGGATCGAATCTATGGTAGATGTATCGACAGATGGAGGCTAGTATGCATGATGCAATGGAAAAATTATGTCCCTAACCTATATGCCAGTGAAAAAATGATACCTGCCATGATGGGTCAACAGTCATGGAACCGTCTCGAAAAAGTCGAAAACGTCCAAAATGTCCTGAAAAAACAAACCATTCTCGACATTCCAAGCTCCCAAGTTAAAAGTCACATGAAACCAAACAAAATGAAATTTTGAAAAAATTTTGCATTTCAAAAACTTATAAAAGGGACTTTGGACTTACCATTTTTACCAAATGAGTTGGAGAGCAAATATTTGAAGCAAAAGGAGCAAACTTCCCGTGTGCCAAATTCGACCGTTCAAATTCTTCAAAATCTTCTAGGTAACTCTTACACTTAGCTTGCAATTCATTGTGACTAGTTTTAGGATTTTTCATTGATGTTTCACCGTTGAACTATTGTTCAAAATTTCACCGTGGCGTATACGCAGGTTGATAATATGAAACCCGCGTACATGCAGGCCCTATACGCGACTGTGTATACAGTAACCCGCGTATACGCCATGAACCAATTTTAATCAAAAACTAATGGTTAAAACTCAATTTCTTCTTAGGATGCCAATCACATGGCGTGAAAGAGAACATGCAGTGGTGGATAATGAAGTTATGAATGATCCTGAAGCCTTGGATGCTTTATGGGGATGCGGCTTGCTCAAATTCTTCAAACTGCCGAACATGAAAGCCAATGTACGACTACTTGAAATGCTAATTGACTATTGGGATGCCAAGGAGGAAGGCTTCATGATTGACCAAATGCCACTCAGAGTAGAAGTGGAGGATATTTATTTTATCATGGGCCTTTCCCGAAGGGGAGAGGTAGTACAGTCCTGGGGCAGGACACAGAGTAGCCTTACCATTGAGGACTACGTATAGATATACTGCCCAGGACATCCCAAGAAAGTTGGGAGCCAGATCTCTATTGCACATGTGGCGAGTTTATCGCTGAGGATCATCCTATTCACCATAGCTCGAGTGAATGGATCTTCCTCTCTGCATCAGGCATCACGGCTCACCATGAGCGTGGCAGTGGATTGTCTCACTACTGTGTTTGACTGGTGTACTCCTCTTCTGGCCAGCATGAAGAGCCAACTCACTTCCATTAAGAGGGGTCAGACCAAGAACTTTGGCTACGGGACTATCTTGTGAACTTTCTTCTTCGAGAGGATTCCCGCACTCCGCCCCAAGGTAGCAGTTTCCATCAGCATCACACGCAATCCACGCACGGGCCGGTGGGCTGATTTGATGAAATGTCTAGGGGATGGGGACGTTCCTAAGACTGCTTTCAACGATGACTTCTTCACTTGGTGGGATCAGCAGATCATCATCGTAGATGACTACCCCTATGTTGGGTTGGACTTCTGAGGAGATCCTGACCTAGCATTACTGCCAAATGCAGCATGGGGCGAGATTGGTAAGAATTTTTTGATTTTATGATTTTTTTTGGATTTTTCAAATATAATGATGCATTTTGAAAAATATTTTTTGATGAGATTCAAATGACTAATATAATGATCATAATCCAGACATTAGGCCAGTACGACTAGATGGACTCCCACGGCACAGACAACGCGATCGAGGAGCTGAAGAGGTGGCTGCTGAGACGGAACGGACTCTACACAACATCCAGCGACACCTGACGAGACTGAGCTGTCGAGTACCGATGGCTACTATAGAGGACCTTCCTGAGGATACGCAGCGTCATGTGGTTGGCATGCCACGTGACTGAGTTCGCACTTTTCGGCATGTAGCCAATGTGATACTTACCTAGGCCGCTCATCTTGAGCCGGAGCATTAGATATGCCGGACATGATTATGGGCATTTGAGTCCCAATTTTGTATATTTTTGGACAACATATGTAAACTCGAGATGCTTTTATGATGATATATATATATATATATCCAGTTTGACTTTTTGATGCTTGATTTTATTATGATGAATGATTGGTATGCCAATCTAATGCTTGATTAGCGATAGAATCAGCTAACCAATTATGAGATCTTGGAATGTGAAAATAATTAATATAAACAAATGATCTTTGCAACAACCTCACCCTTAAATACTGGCGATATAAACATGGATCCGTTACCCGATAAATGTTATTTAATTGAGACACTATCAATTGAGAATCGAGATAAACTACCAATGAGTCAATCTCATAAGAGATTGCCTCGGATAGTAAATTAATAACGGCATTATACTCAACCATATTATTTGAAGCAGGACCAATGCATACGCCTCTTGATACCATCAATTGACTAGTTGGATAATAAAGTACCCAAGTTGCAGAAGTGAGATTCTTAGTGTGCCAACTAGCACCATTGGTGAACCCAAAATAGACCAAGTCATCCATCAACACCTGCAACAACAGACCAAAAGTGCTGACATCACAAAACTTGCAATGATATATGTACAAATATACATAATATACAAAGAATCCATTGCCTAACTTCTACTTAAGCAAAGTACTTCTTTAGATAGAGTCGGTTTCAGGGCTCCGTCAGCTTGTTTCCCTCAAAATCAATTAACTCATACGACCCTTTTTCTAAAACTCGTTTAATAATGAAAGGACCGTACCACATAGGCTTAAACTTTCCTACCCCCTAGGCATCTTTATCTTGTTCATAGACCAAGACAAGGTCGCCTTCAGAAAAGACTCGAGGACGAACAGATTTATCATACTGCGTTTTGACCCTTTTCTTATGAGCCTCATTCATCGTGGCGGCATCTTGTTGCTGCTCATCGAGATGTTCCAAGTGAAGGAGGCGCTCTTCGAGACTCGAAGTCTCTGGAAGGAGCTCTATAGCTAACTTGAGAGATGGAATTTCACATTCGATCAGAAAGATAGATTCCATCCCATAAATCGACTAAAAAGGTGTAAAGCCAGTAGCAGTCTTTACGGAGGTCCGGTATGTCCAAAGAGTCGAATACAACATAACGTGCCAGTTGGACCGATTTTTGTCGATTATCCATTGGAGTATCGTCTTAAGAGTTTTATTGATTGCCTCGACCTGTCCATTGGCCTGAGGATAATAAGGAGACGAATGCTCCTGGTAGAAACCTAATTTAAGAGCCAATTCAGGCATCAGTTGATTTTGGAAGTGACTTCCATTATCAGTGACAATCCCTCTTGGGACACTGAATCTTGAGATAACCTGATTGAAAAGAAACAAAGCTGCTGTGTCACTATCGTTTTTATAAGTGGGCATGGCCTCGGCCCACTTCATAAAGTAGTATACAACCACGATAATATACTTATGATTCACCGCTGAAGGTGGATTACAAGTTGTAAAATCTATACCCCACTTAGTAAAAGGACCGACGGTGACAATGGGAAAGAGAGGAGTTGGATGGGCACACATCTTTTGAGTAAAGATCTGACAAGGGTGACAACGTTTGACCGCTTCCACACAGTCTTTAAAAAGTGAAGGCCAAAAATAGCTAGCACGTAAGATGCGCTAGGCTGTAGCAAGCCCCGATAGATGACCACCACAAGCTCCACTGTGGCAATCAATAAGCACTAACTCTGCTTCCTCCAAGGTTAAACAACATCGAAGGATTGAATCAACCCCTCAATGGTATAAAGTATCACCAAGCTAGCTGACGTAATTTACGACATTCATCCTTCGAGAAAGTAGAGGGAAACTTTGAAGTCTGGAGATAGATAATGATATCTCCATACCAAGGGTCGAGTGAAGAGATGAGGAATAAATGTTCATTGGGAAAACATTCCTCATAAATAGTATCCTCTCCATAAGGCAGCTCAGAAATTAGCTCAGCAAAAACCATGGATTTCTCAGACTTGGCTGACAAGAACTCGAGATCGAATTCTTGCAAGATGACTATCCATCTATTATATTTTCCCCCAATCACTCGCCTACTAAGGACAAATTGAAATGGATTGACCACTGCTAAGACAAAAGTTTTTCATAGCAAGATATAATAATGGAGCCGCTGGACATCATGGACAGCTGCCAAGGCCAACTTCTCAACCGGAGAATAGCGAACTTCAAGACCTATTAAGCATCGGCTCAAATAATAAATCACATGCTCGGTAAGAGCATCATCCTCCTGAACCAGAACCATACCAATGGTTTATTCTACTGCAGCGAGATATAGAAGGAAGTCTCTGCCACAATCCAGTGGACTCAAAAGCAGGGTAGAGACTAATGCTTTTTTCAAAGCATCGAATGATCGTTGGGCAAAGTCATCCCATACAAATGGAACTCCTTTCCGTAATAACCGCATGAACCCTTTAGTGATCTCGGCATAAGTTGCTATAAACTTCCTTAAGAAATTAGCCTTCCCTTGAAGACTCTGAAGTTGACAAATTGAGGATGGGGGAGGCAACTAAACTATTGCCTCAACCTTGAAGGGATCAACCTGAATCCGTTCATTTGACACAATGAACCCTAACAACCGACCGGATGTAACTGCGAAAATGCACTTGTTGGGATTCAACCAGATTTTATAAAAACGACATTGCTCGAAAACCATTCGAAGGTGGCTAGGGTGATCAGTTCTCTTTCAAGAACGGGCAGCGAGATCATCTAGGTACGCTTTGATGACATGCTTGATGTTGTGGAAAGCATATGACATGGCCCGCTAAAACGTAGCTCCAGCATTTTTAAGACCAAAAGGCATCTTTCTATATGCAAAGGTACCCCAGGGACATATAAAGGCTATCTTATGTTGATCTTCAGGACGGATAGAAATTTGATTATAACCAGAGAATCCATCCATGAAGGAAAAAATCTCATTGCCCGCACACTCGTCGATAATCTGATCAATGAATGGCGTGGGGTAATTATCTTTGGGACAAGCCTTGTTTAGATCCTTAAAATCGATGCATACTCAGATTGTTCCTTGCTTTTTATCCACAGGGACTGGATTAGAAACCCAATCAGTAAGAGGAACAGGGTATATAAAACCCGCCTTTAGCAGCTTCTCCACTTCCGATTTGATAGTTGCTGCTTTCCTAGGGTTAACCGGCCGAAGCCTTTAACGAACTGGTTTGGTGTTTTCATACGTTTTGATCTCATGTTGAACTATAGATGGGTCAGTGCCAGACATTTCTTCATAAGACCAAGCAAATACATCCCGAAATTCCTTGAACAGGTTGGTGTAAATTTCAATTTCTTCAAGGGAACACTCAATTCCGATGAAGAGATTCTTGATCGTGTTAGGTTCCCTAGAGATGTTTATAGGTTTCTTTTTTTAAATCACTGACATATTACCTTTGGCATGAACGTGTGCTGGAGCCAAAGGGTTTGACACCGTACAAACATCACTAGAACAGAGCTCGGAGAATCTAGATTCTACCTCCTGCAATGGAGGAAGAAAGTATGAACGATGGTGTAAATCTTCCCAAGGTCGATCTATACCCATCATTGCTTCGAGGATTGCTTCTTCTGAAGGTCAGTCCAAAGCAGAGGTAGAATGAAGGCTCCAAGCGGGGGCCACATCGCCATCTAACTCCTCTTCGAAAAAAGGAGTAGAATGGTCATCTGCAGAGTTGATGATAGAATGATATCTAAGCTCAGCTGCAAATATAGGAAATGCCATTCCATTCCCTTGTCCTTCAACTAATGTGGTTGTAGGTGAAGGCAAGGTCCAAGGGTCTGTAAAATAACGAGTATGAAAGAACTCTTCTCGAAAAGACTCCTTAGATGACGAAATGGTATTGATTTTAGCGATAGGATAGGGAAACTCAAAAGTACCCATCAATGAGGAATACATCCCTACTCCTAGATTCTTAGTAGGTGGACGAGGGTTATCCGCTAAAGGAACAGTAGAGTCGGAGCTTGCTTGAGGATCAACTGGACAATAATCCAATTGGTCAAAATTTACGATTTTCCCCTCACGAGGAAAGCAAATGACACGAAATAGAGTCGAAACAATGGCGTCCATTTCGTATACCCAATTCCTTCCAAGGAGGAGATTATAGTCTATGTTAGCATCTATGACTTCTACTTCAATATTAACAACCTTCCCCCCAACACATATAGGAAAGGCTAGGATAATCCCATGCGGCTTATGAGAATGGCCATCGAATGCAGTCAAGACAGTAGGTGAAGGAACAGCTGAAGGTGATCCAATAGCCTTCCAACATGACATCGACATGACGCATGTGGAAGCCCCTTCATCAATAACGGTACGAAAAATGTTAATTTTTTGGTATGTAGACTTTATTTGAAAAGCCATGTGATGGAGGGAGTCACTTTTTGATATTTAACATGTCGAAAGTGAGCACTAAAGAATTAGTTGGATCAACTGCTCCTATCGTGGAAGCTAAAGCACTTCTATGAGCCAGACACAATTGGAGAACCTCTAAAGCGGACATGGCACACGGACTCTGAACCAGATCCTACACAATGGAGTAATTCTGGGCGGCCCTAGCATTAGGATTAATAGTAACGCGTTTAGCGGAACCTTTTGGTATCCATGGTATAGTCTCAACAAGGGGTCACTCGATATGAAGGTCAGTACTTCCGGGAACAACCTTGTCCTTGGAAGTTTTGGCTTCACCATAATCACGTGACCGAGTAGCCACATGGATGTTAGAACACATCATGAAAACATTTGATGATTTTTCCCCTTCATGGTTGCCCCCTGTGGAGGTTCCAGGGTTTGAACTCGCGCCAACAAGAAGTTGTTGCCCTTGGGGAAAAGGGTTGGTTAACACAGCTTGGGAACTAGAAGTCCCTTTCCCTAACAAGTGCTGAGCATCTTCAATCTTGGGGCAAAGATGAGTTAAATGGTCTCCACTGCACAACTTGCATGGAAACTTGACTTTCTTTTTTGACTCATTTCTACCATCACCAGCATTATTGCCGGATTTATTTGCATCAGGCTTCCCATCCTGGTTCGTTTTCTTACCTTGTCCTTTCTTTTTCCCATTGGAATTTTGATTTCCTTTAGGGTTATCATATTGGACGGTGTTAATTGAAGAAATTTGGGAAGCCATAGGGTTCGACGATGTGACTTGGTTGTTAGAAGTAGTTTGTAAAGACAACTGCTGCAGTTAATTCAACAAGTTCACCGTCTTCATGTCTGTCGACCCAACAATATCGTCCACATGGGGACCTGGCTTTGGCTTAGCTACGTCAACCTTAGACCCAGGAGCATCTGGAAAGTATTTTTGTAGGGTCCCAGACTGAGAGTAGATCAATTCTAATTGCTGGGCCATAAAAATGGCTTGCTCCTGAGAATAGACCCCAGACATGGATACATCCTTGGAGATCTCAGGAATCAAATACTTCAAAAACCACTCGAGACGGTACTCCAGAGGGATTTCAGCTTTAATGAGCCTCTTTCTCCATCTCCATTCCTGAATATGATCAGAAATGTGAGTTGCCCTATCCTGATGAAAAGTGGCCAGTAGTTCGGTTCCCACATCATACCAGACAGGCAACTGAAAATGGTTTAAGAAAATATTTGCTAAGTCGACGAATGATGTAAAGCTGCCCCCTGACAACTCTATATACCATTTGGCCTTGTTACCAGTCAAGGTGTGTTGAAATAATCTCAACCTAACGGAGTCATCGATCAGGGAGTTCGATGAGCACCATAAGTGGAACACAGTTACATGGTCGCCCGGGTCATCACCACTTTTCCCTTCGAATTTTGGAATGTCTGAAGGGAGTTTAGTTGGGGCCGGAGGCTAGGCCGGATTGTACTTGATTGGGTCATTACTTAACTTAGTGAGATCTGGCAAGTTCAACGTTGCCATAAACGGAAGTCTAGGAGGGGCTTGGGGATTCCACCCTGACTGGGCAGAACTCCCAAAGCTATGAAAAGGTTGGCTTGGATTTTGGAAGGCACCAGGTTGCCCGAAGTAACCAGTAGAACCTGCTGAGCCAAAAGGCAAGCCTTGTGACCCAGCAAAACTCGGAGTTTGACCAACTCCGGTCGTATATCCACCATACCCAGTAAAGTTTCCTCCTAAAGAATTATAAGGAGTTGACAACCCCTGATATGGATTCCAAGCCGAAGCTAGGGGAGGAATACTTTGGAATGAACTAACCATGGTATATAGCCTATTCCCATATTGGCTGAAAAATGGATTCCCAATTCCGGCACTACTAAGCCCAGGGTTATTCCAACCTTGGGAAGGATTGCTGCTTTGTCCTACAGAAGAAAAAGGCATGGATCCTATCGTTGGGTTGGAATGTGGTATATGACCACTTCCGAATGGAAAACCTTGGAACAAAGCTGATCCACTCATCATGGACGTGGCAACCCCAAACAGAGCTGAAGGAATGCCTTGTGAATGGGCGCCAAATGGGAAGAATCCAGAACCAAAAGCATTGGTTTGGGAATTTCCACTCGTGGACGGAATGGAGGTAGACCCAACAAAGACATGCTAGAAAAAGATTCGAATAAAGAGATGGAGGGGATGGAAATAGTTCCTCCCCCTTGTACAGATATGGGAGTCTATACAGTCATAGCACTTCTAGAAGCCATGCTTCTAGTAGTGGTCATCAAAGGTAAGCACATAGCGTAACCTGGACATGACGATCTGTGCGCCGGAGTCCCAACATATTGTAATACATGTGGATGACTAGACGGTAGGGGAGAATTCGGAGCTGCTAACGACTCTGAAAGTTCTTCTACCTCTATATTTTCCTCTGCTTGTAAGCAAACTCGAGAAAGAACAGGAGTGTTCCTCTCTTGTTCCGTGGAAGTACCAAGCCTTGCTTGAATACTAATGCCCCCGAGAGGAGGATCAATCCCCGATGCGTGGACAAAACCCACTAGTATTATTACCTCTGCGCCTTCTCGGAGAAGGCTCTAAACTCGGTGGTGAAAGACCACGAAGTCTTCGAGACCATCTAGGAGATCGGTCAGCCACTTTGAATTTCTTCTTTAAGATCTAACTAAAGACTCAAAAAAAATTGAAAGCTAGGCCAACTAAGAGCACAAAGCACCCACTATAAAGTCCCTAAAGATACAGCCAGTAAAACAACTTCCAAGTATTTCCACTCCAGGTGATTAGGACCAGACACCAAAATACGAGAAAGTGAAAAATAAGGGGCCTTCCGAAGATAGTCTGGGATGATGAGGTCCCAAGCCTATCAGCGAAGGTAATAGAGGAAGTTACGCTGACCTCCTAACGACATCCTACGCCGGTGCAAGCCCCCAAGCTTCACAAGGGTGCCCTCCAGTAGTACTGTCGAGAGTGACACAACATTGACCTCAGGTGCCATGGGATTCCCCTTCACAGCCACCTATGTAGTTCCCTAGGAGTAGCAACTATGGATAACAACTCGTCGTAGAAACCAGGTGGAACAGTCGTGAGGTAAGTTCGGACAAGTAGGAGAAGGGGTATCTCTCTTCCCTATCTTCACATACCCTCGTGCTTAACTCCCAGATCCGGAGCTTTCTTGGTCTTCCTCACGCTATTGGATTTTCTCTCGTTATTCAGACTCCTATGTTTGACGTTTAAACAGCCTTGGAGAGTTAACTCTCCACTCGCCTGATCCAAGGCCCTAAAATCCTAAAACTTGTTGGTGTATTTAACTTAAAAGAAAAAGTTCTAATGAATTTTAGTTAGCACTTGATTTTAAAATGGGATGTTCTTTAAGTCAAGGGATGATGGAAGTGAAACTAGTGGTGTTTTTTCGATGCAAAAGAAATTAACAAAACCTAACTATATGCATGTGCACTTGTCATTGTTTTTCGATGAAGAGTAATTTCTACAGGGTTCAAAAGGAAACTTCTAATGAAACAAACTTTTCTTTTCTTTTCATTAATTCACACTTCACACTCAAAAGTTAACAAAACTATTTATGCCTAAAGAGATGCAAATCTATCCTAATGCAAAAACTATATGCTTGATGCAAGATTGAAAACAACTCTAAAAACAAGAAATGAAATTCGCTTTTCTTATCAAATTTTCTTTTGCCACTTAGAATGTTTAGATGGAATATGAGATGCTACCATTCATTTTGTCTAAACACTAAAAACAAAACTCAAGACCAACATAAAGCACTTTCATTCACCAAAAGGAAACCAAATGAAAAGCAAGTTCTAGAAAGCAAAACAAAACTTTACAAAAATTTCTCTTCAAAGTAGCAACTAAAAAAGTCTTTTCAAAAATGCTCTCAACAAAACTGAAACTTTGCGATTGAAACAACAATCAACAACCACTTTTGGAAGCTGATACCATACAATGGATGAAAACTCAACAAAAACAAATGTGTTTAAAGATTCTTTTTAACAATCGAAAGCAACAATGAAAGCTTTGGCAACGAAGACCAAAAAAGATCAAAAAGACAATTTCAAGAAAGTATCAATTGAAAACTTTCATGAAACAAAGAAGTAGATGGTCACAAAAATCGGTTTTGTTAAAGCAAAACAAACAGTCACCAAAAACCAAATTCAACACAAAGATTGATAACAATCTTTCTGATATGATAAATCAGAGCAGCCAAGATTCCAACAAGAAATCTTGTGTGCTTTTAGCAAAAAACAATGACGCTTGCAAAAACAAAACAAGACCAATACTCCTTACAATCAAAGAGAAATCAGAGTAAGACGCTTGCTGTAAAACAAACAACTGATACTGACAAAAATGTCTATTTCAAACTGAATCAAACCACCAGACTAACCTTCAGAGACACAAAAATTTATAAATCTTGAAAATTACTATATATACGCGATTGTACTTATGTGCAGACTACATGTATACGCGAATGTGCTTGAGGAAACCTGCGTATACGCAGGTTTACTTCAGGAAACAAGCGTGCGTACGCTTCTGTAACTAAGGAAAATAGCGTATATGAAAGATTTCAAGAAAAATAAAAAAACAAACTGAAGAAACTGGCAAAACTTAAAGTTCAAGAACAGACCAAACAGTAACAATAAACCAACAAGCAACTGAGCCCTGATTGGCTTGACAAACACCCAAACTAGGAACAACAAGAGTGTTGTCCCCAGCGGAGTCACCAATTCTATTGAGGGAATTGCTCCCCTATGGCTTTTGGGTGGTAACCCTAGCAGACTGAAAGTTGTCTAAACAGAGAAACACACATTCACACAGCCATTATGCTATTAAAAGTAAATTCGAAAGTAAGAAGGGAATACCTCAGGTCCTACGTTTGAGAAGTTCCTCAAGGGTCCAAACCCTTCTTCAATTCCCTTTCGCTCCTTTGTCATGTAAAACAACCAATTCCAAAGAATACAACAGTATATGGACAAAGACTTATAAAGAAATCATCTTTATGTTATAAAATAAGGAAGTTAGTTATGAACTTTACACAACCATTCACATACGAAATTCAAGCATGAACATCATAAACATAAAGAAGAATCATATCAGGAACCAAGACGTGTTTCTTTATTATAGACAAATAGAATGTATAAAAGGAGTAATATCACCTGAGTAACCTTTCGCAGGCTCCAAGCAAAGCTTCCTTCCGAATCCATCCAGCCTCAAGCCTTTAGCATATCTCCTTCCAAGACTCACTCCATGATGCCATAACTAGTGGATGAACATCAACACACAAGGAAACAGGGGTTTCCTGTACAAATGGGGGAAGTGCAGAAGGCACAAGGGTCTTCAAACTCGGTCAGGGGAAAAATTTCAGTATAATAACCTTTCTCTCTCTTCTCTCCTCCTTTAGGCCTTCCCTTTGATGTCTTTTTATACCACTCCCAAAGTAGTTTTTTAGTTAGGAGTTGGTTGGGAACAGTTGGGCCACAGGCACTAATAGGTGATTAGCAGGTAAAACCCGCGATCTCCACCCGAAAATAAGGATTTATATATATATTTTAAGTGTTTTAATACATATACGCGGGTTGGGTAATGCAGACCCGCGTATACACGCGTTTAACTCAGGGCAATGTCGTGTATAAGGGATAAAACATTATTTTTTAAATTTGAGACCAAGTCTGGAAGGAGGGGTTGCCCTAGGCCATGAGTGCAGCATCACAAACCATAATAGTGAGATTTGGAGCTATAACCAGTCATTTTTCCTTTATTTAATTTTATTACATGAACTTTTCACCAGCGTTGTTATAGAATCCTCCCCCTTGGGGAACATCATCCTTGGTGTTAAACCACACCAATACCTTAGCAAAACCATTGAAAATCAAGCATACTTCCCATGGAGCTTTATAACTTATCTCGTTGTAGTATTTACAATGAAAGACCTACACAAAATCAAAACATCATGACAACGTGACAAAATAACAACCATAACACTTATTGGAGCTTTATAACTTAGCTCATGGACTATTTATATCCATATACATATATGGATATACCAAGACATTGGAAAAACATATGGTAAACATATACCAAACATCAAAACAAACATATGGTAAACATATACCAAACATCAAAACAAAACTACTTTACCTCAACTGATAAACAATGAAGGATACAAGACCCGCATCTGATCCACCATGTCCCATGAAGCTTCTTCAAGCCCAATGTGCTTCTGCTACACTTTAACTTGCTATATGGCTTTGTTCCTGAGCATTATATGCTTTCTCTATAATACGCATTGAGGCTCTGGCTGGAACTCTCCTTCTTGCTCCACCTGCAATATAGACCAATCTATGACATGATCAACATCCTTTATATACCTATTAAGAAATGAAATATGGAAAACATCATGGAATTTCACTGTTTGAGGAAGTGCAATTCGATATGTCATTGATCTAATCCTCTCAAGGATCTCGAAAGGCCTACAATACCCTGGTGCCAACTTGGAACATGATCCAATCTTCAAAGAGATCTTCTTGGGCTTGATGCATAAATACACATTCTCCCCAACCTAAACCTCCTTGAACACCCTGTGTTGATCCACATAACTCTTCTGTCTCTCATGTGTTGTATTTAGATTCTTCTTTATAACCTGCATTTCCTGTCACCATGACTACCCACATATCTGATCCAATAAGTACCCTTTTCACTAGATCGCTCCAGCTACTGGGAGTATTATAAATCCATCCATCCATTGCCTCAAAAGGAATCATCCTCAATGACTCCTGATAACCATTGTTGTATGTGAGCTCAACCAATGGAAGATACCCTTTCCATTTCCTCTACATGTGAATCACATACACCCTCAGCATATCCTCCAAGGTCTTGTTGACCCTCTATACATCTGTCTATGGATGATAATTTGTACTAAAAGCCAAATTTGTACCCAGACATGCAAATAGCTCCTTCCAGAAATTGGAAGTGAACTTTGCATCCCTTTCCAACAAAATATTCTTTGGAACACCATGTAATCTCATTATCTCTCTGATGAAAACCTATTCTACCTCATTGGCTGAATATGTAGCCTTCACTAGAATGAAGTTAGCTACCTTTTCTCAACCTATCCACCATGACCATAACAGAATTATGTTATCTCACTACCCTCAGAAGAACTATAATGAAATCCATGGAAATGACCTCCCATTTCCATTCTAGAATTTCTATAGGTTGTAGTAGACCACATGGATGCTTACATTCTGCCTTTACTTACTGAAATATAAACATATAGCCACAAACTTTGCCAGTTCCTTCTTCAAATTCGACCAATTGTAGAACTTCTTCACTGTCGTCATTGTTTGCTAAGATCTTGGGCGGCCCAAATATGGCTCGATGTGAAACTCCCTCAAGATAAGCTTCTTGAGCTCACTGTAATTTGGTACATATATCTTATCCCTGAATCTCACCAAACCATCTGCCATGAGATGATAGTCGACATCCAAATCACCTATAAATGTACATGTAACGCTACCTGTACATATACTTGCACTTGTACATGTTCCTGTAACTGTACCTACACCCACATTTGTGCTTGTACCTATACCAACACATGTTCTTGTATTCATGATCTCCATGTACTTGTCGTCTCATTGCTATGCCTTCCTTGGAGACAACATGCCCCAAGTAATGTACCTTAGTCTTAAATAAGTTTCACTTCCTAAGCTTATCATACAACTGATGCTCTCTTAGCAATCTCAACATTGCTGCTAAATGATCAACATGTTCTTCCTCATTTTTAGAATATACCAGTATGTCATCAATGAATATAATAACAAACTTGTCTAGATAAGGATGCAAAACATTATTCATCAGACACAAAAATATAGTTGGAGCATTAGTCAAACCAAATGGAACTATAACAAACTCATAATTCCCATACCAGGTCCTAAACATAGTCTTGAAGATAACCTCTTCCTTGATGCGTACCAGATGGCATCCTGATCTCAAGTTGGTCTTAAAGAACACTACTTCTCCCTTCAACTGATGAAACAAATTATCAATCCTCAAAAATGGGTCATTTTTCTTAATATTACCTTGCTCAGATGCATGTAACAATGCACAATATGAGAGTACCATCTTTCTTCTTTACGAACAACGCTAGATCACCCCAAGGCGATACACTTGGCCTAATGTATCCCTTGTAAAGAATCTCCTTTAACCATAACTTCAACTCTACCAACTCAAGTGTGCTCACTTGGTAAGGTGCCTTTGATGCCGGAGCTACCCCTAGCACCAACTCAATAGAAAAGTCTACCTCCCTGTGAGGTGGAAAATTTGTAATGTCCTTAGAAAATACATCCTAAAACTATTGTAGAACTGAGTATCTACTGAAAACATCTGTATCACCAACTTCCTTACCTTTGTTACTAGAAATGTGCATTACAAACATCACACAACATTTTCTACAACTATGCTTAGCCTGCATAGAAGTAACCATCCTCACTGATGGAGGATTCTTCTTCCCCTGCAAATTTCTCTTTTCCCCACTATCATCCACACACTTAATGGCCTTGTTGAAGCAATCCACTTTGGCCCTGTGTAGGTACAACCAATCCATACCTAAAAGCATACTATATGAACCCAATGGAAGTACATTAAAATATGTTGCTATAGACATACCATTTAAATAAAATACAAAAGCTCTTACCCAATGGTGAACTTTATTCTTTTTACCTGTAGCTAACTACACCAACCAAAATTTTTCATGCACTTATTTTATCAAACCACACTTATCCACCATGTTAGGATTAATATAACTATAGTTAGATCCAATATCAATCAAAATAGAAACAACTTGATCACAAATATTACCGTCCATCTCAATGATAGATGCCTAATGTTCTGCCTGACTATTTTCAACCACTACATAGATACAAGGATTTCTATGACCAACACTATCAATTGTATTTTCCTCCTAAGCACTATAGATCTAGGGTCTACTACCACTCTGATACTATGGAAAATCCCTCATATAATTATCCTTACCACATATCCAACACTGCGATGGTTCCCTACCACTGCCTCTACCCTACTGCTCTCCATATCATTTCTCAATTGTATTGAACCTCTTGTAAGGAAATGAATTTTCTTTCTCACTTGCATCTTAAGGTCTTCCTCATTTTGGTGGCCATTTTCCTTTAGCTTTCTCATTTATTTTCAAGTCATGCTTAGACTCAACTTTGCACTTCAACTGCTCATAACAATGTTTCAAGTTTTAGATGGCCTCCTCCAATGATATAGGTTTATTGAACTCAATTTGGTTTCTGTATGCTACTAGAAATCCACTGATGAATCTCTAAACCTTGGAATTATCCTCCTTGAGGTAAGGAACATATCTCAATAGCTCCAAGAACTTGCTAGTATACTCATCATCTATAATGGAATCCATCCACAACTCATAAAACTCCTTAGCTCTATCATCAAAGTATCTTTCCGACAAATAATTCTTCTTGAAAAACCTCCCAAACTCATGCCAAGTCAAATCATCCTCATATACACCTTTAACATTATTCACTTCTTTCCACCAAATATCTTCTTTACCTTTAATGCTGAAAGTGGTTATCTTTGCTTTCATGTTTCTTGAATAATTATGCAATATGAAGAATTTACTCATACCAAGCAACCGTGCCTCTGCATCCTGTGATTTATTCATTTCTCCATCAAAGGTAGGTGGCTTTTTTGTCTTAAACTCATCCGGAAAGTATCCCCTATCACTCCTCCTATATGGATGATAATGATTATTATCATGATGCCTGTCCAAACTAGAGCTATAATAATAGTTGTGTCCATCACCTCTCCTATCAGGAGTGTCCAACAACTTTCCATCTCTGCTTGTATCATCTCTATCCGACCTATGACCATCATAAGACCTATTTCCATATTCCCCATTAGTTTGGTCCTCCTTCTCATGGTGAATCGGAAGTGGTCCTTATCATTGCAATAATGACAAACTCTAAAGTAGTAGTTCATTAAACTTTTATTGTTTCTCTTGTGCCTACATGAATCTGTAATTTTCTGCCTTATAACTCCTTATTTATTCCTTCAATATTCTCAATGTATCTACCAAATCAGAAGAGAGCCCAACACCATGCTACTCATTTGATTCATAGGGAGGGTCTTTGTATTCTACCATCTTGCTATCCATTTTATGTCTTTCTTGCAAGGCATACTACGTTAGCTAAACCAAATCACAATAAACCAACATATCTTATCATAGTTCAGGGAAGATATCTCATATGAAAGATCATAAAATCAGCATGATACATGTATAACATACTAATAAAAACATATAGAAATATGATACATAAGCACATAACCATGTAACATCCTTCTAGCTAGAGTTCAGTCATCAATGCATGACCATATCAATTACACACATACCATGACTACATGCATGATAACAACAACCATAACACCACTATATACTTGACCACATGAAATCATTAACATGCATAAGAAATTCATAATTGACCACACACATGCATGAACACATATGGTCAAGCATGAACGACAATAATTGTAGCCAAACCTACAAGAATGATACATGTAACCAAGCATGAAAGAATGTAACCAAACATGTGAGAATGTAACCAAACATATAAAATGACACATGTAAGTGACATATAACAACATGTAGCTAGTTATACACTCATGAAAACATGCTTCACACAATGACATCCTTATTCCCATGGAGACATCACTACAACCATGACGAACACCATGCATATGGAACAAGCACATAGACCACAAGGATGACTCACACATGTACAAGCAACATGCATGCATGACAAACATATTCATCCAAGGAGAGCACAACCACACTATGATTCCAATATATAACCACCCTCCTCGCACATCTACCCATGTAATCGGCCAACTAGGGTAAACATGCGATGAAATATGCCACTATGAAGGGATTCAACCTCCTTGGTGACCTTAAGGAAATGAAATTGACATAGCACATCAACCACACCTTTCATATCAGCAACAACATGCCCGGGAGACATCTCAACCACCTAGACATCCTCCCCCTAGAACCCACTAATATTTTAGACCTCTTGACCTTTGCACGCTTTCACAAGCCTATAATGAAATGATGAGGGACTTTTCCCAACAAACCTATGCTAGTGTCTGTGGAATTCAAGGCACTTTTCTAGTCCAAAATTTTGGCCACTAGCTAGAACTTGTTATGACTTTCACAATCCTTCAAATACATGATGGAACAACTAATAAACCAAAACTCAAACTCATCACTAGACCTAAGCATCCCCAACTGGGACTGACATTCTCTCAAACACTTCGCATCAATACAACCCATAGGTATACGATAAAAGACAGAGAATGAATTATTGAAAACTATTATGAAACATGAAAAGAAGGATCACCACTTTCTCCCTTGAACTCTTATAACATCAATTATTTATTTCATTCATCATTTAATAATTTCAAGTAAATACATGAAGTGAACATGACATGAACGAGTCAATTAACCATGCTTATAACCAACATAAAATCATGTAAATAACATATATATAGCAACCATTAAATCCATATATAAACAAGTGCAAAATCAAGAGAACATAGCTTTCAATAATCATAGGATAATATGACTAGGTTCGATACTTCCACGTACCACCCAACTATAGAAATGGTTGTACCAAATATTTCTTTCACCCATTCACCCCCATGCCATATTCCAAGCATGAATGTGGCTTCTCATGGATAAACCAATCCAAAAACAAGCAAAGGAGTCCAGAGGTTAAACCACCTCGACCCTCACCAAATTGTGATCACACCAAAATCGGTGATCTGATCACAACAAAAATAAACTTGGAATGCCATCCGAAATCCAATCCTCGAGAAATTTTCTATCTCCTTGTCTCTCATGATTTACCACAATCCAATCCTCGATCACTAGGCCCTAAACCGAGATGAGTCTCTCATAGTTTATCTTAATCTAAACCCTTATCACTAGTCCCTAAATTGATAATTCTCGCTCAAGCTTTACCACGAATCCCGCTAAAATCAGTCAATGGATTCCTAGGCCTTTCAGAATGAACCTCCAGACCACCTCTACCTCATATTCTGAAATCCACATGCAAAACCAAAGCTTAAAACCGAGATAAACATCCCAACGTACCTTGGCATCTAGAAAATGTCAAGGCTAGACTAAAAACCATTGTCATAACCCAGAAAAACCATGCCATGCATAACAAGAGAATCATACACCAACATGAAAAGCCATGCATGTCAAAACTAGCTAGGAAATCACATACACAATATGTTACCTACTAGTGATCTCGCTGAGGCTGTCTGATCCTACTCTTCCTTCCTTGATCCTTTCTTCCATTCATTTCCATTTTCTTTCTTTTCTTTCCTTGATCCAAAGATAGAGAGCTCGAAAATCTAAGTCACAAAGAGTGAGAGAGAGAGAAAATAATGAGAGAGCTCCAAGACTTGAACTGACAAAAGGTTACCAACTAATCCTCATAAGACTTTTTATTAATGAGGCGTCTAATTTATTTATTTTTCATTATTTTCCTTCAATTTCCTCCTCACATGAAACCTATGACCTTTCAATTTACTTTTCTCCTAATTTCCTTTATTTTCATAAATAAATGTGCCAAAATTCCCTTTTTCCTTTTAATGCCTTTTCCTTAGCCTTTTGCCAATTTCCTTAGCCATAAACACATTCAGTGATGCCTAATAGGATATATGTGCCCAAAATTCAACATGGAATAAGTGTCCCTTAACCTTGGAATTACTTTTCCTTTATTAAATTTTATTGTATAAACTTTTCACCAGGGTTGTTACAAAGATGTGACCACCCTATAGTCCCATGCCCACAAGAGTCAAGCACAGTGGTCAGCTTCATGACCGGTGGTTGGATGAGGTAGTCCACAACATTGTTGGTGTTTCCCTTCTTGTACTTAATGTTCAAATGGGATTGTTGCAGGTATGTATACCATTTATGATGGTGATCATTCTACAACTTCCCTTGTGTTTATATGAACTGCAGGGTTCGGTGGTCTATGTGGATGACTGTTTCCACCAATATAATGTAATGCTTCCATTGTTAGCATACCTACACAATAGAATACATCTCTTTATCATAGGTGAGATATATTTAGATTGTGTCTGAAAGTGTCTCACTGTAATGTGCCCTTGGATGCCCCTATTGAGTAAGAACTACACCAATAGCATAGTTATAAGCATCTGCCTTGATCTCAAATGGTTGTTGCGAGTCTGGTAATGTGAGCATTGGTCCAGAGAAGAGGTGATGCTTCAACTCAGAAAATGCCTTATGTTGGGATTCAGACCAAAATAAACTTTCTTTCACTCATCCCTTGGTGACTTGACTCAAGGGCCAAGTGATATGAGAGAACCTTAACACGAACCTGTAGTAGAAGTTGGCAAGGCCCAGAAAGCTGTGGAGCTTCATTAGAGTGGTTGGGGCTAGCCAATCCTAAATGACTTGTATGTTGGCTAGGTCCACACCCTGCTCATCAATGATGTACCCGAGATATTGAACCTAGGTCATACAAAAAGTGCATTTCTCCAAATTAGCACATAACTTGTGTTGCCGCAAGGTTTCAAGGACTTGTTGAATATGGTGGAGATGCTCTTCCCAACTTTTGTAGAAGATCATAATTTCATCTAAATACACCACCACGAATGATTTGGTGAAGGGTCACAAGATTTCTTCCATCATCCTCATGAAGGTTGCAAGGGCATTTTTCAACCCGAAAGGCACAACCAACCATTCAGAAAGGCCCTCCTTGGATTTGAATGTAGTCTTCCATACATCAAAGGGTTCGATCAGTACCTGATGATAATTGGACTTCAAGTCAATGTTGCTAAAATATTTGTCCCCTTTAACCTGGTCCAAAAGGTCATAAATCCATGGGATTAGATACCTATTCTGGACAATTATCTCGTTCAACACCTGATAGTCAATACAGAGTCTCCAAGTCCCATCCTTCTTCTATACCAACACGATCAGGCTCCCACAGGGTGATGACCTTAGCCTGATGTACCATTTCTATAACAAATACTAAATCTTCCTCTTGATTTTATCATTCTCTAGAATAGAGCGTTGATAGATCAGTCTATTAGGTAGTGGCACACCTAGGGTCATATCGATGGAGTGCTTAACCTAATAGTGTAGAGGTACCTTTGTGGGTGAGGTGAAGATGTCCCTGTACTTCTCCACAACATTGTCCATCTATTGTTTCCGTGTGAAGGAGCCCTATGTAGAGGCTATGGCCATAATATTCTTCCTACCCTAAGGGTGAATCATAAGGAAATCAAATTTCCCTATCTAGGAAATGATCTTACTGCATTTTTTCGTAGTGATCAAATAAATGGAAGTAGGTGGTGCTACCTCTAATATCTTGTACAACTTATCACCCAATGTAATAATAAATGTGCAAGGCCTAGACTCATTCACATCATGTTTCTTCAAAAGTATGGTTGGCCTAATAATACATCACAAACTTCAAGAGGGGAACATCACAAAATAGCTCATCCATGAAGGGCTTGATGTTGTAGGGAAGGCGATATTGTTGGCTGACATGGAGATCTCGCCCTTAGTGAAGTCACCCGATGGTGTACGGGTGTGGATGTTGTGTGTTTAGTAGGCCCAATCGCTTCACAACCTCTACTAAAATTCGGTTCTTTTGGCTCCCACTATCGACAATGAACTGTATTAGGGAACACTTCACCTACATCTATGAGTGTAAGAGTCACTCCCCCTGCTATGGATATTTGGGCTCATCCTTTTGGATCTTGGTGGTGGCAACAATGGCACTACGCTCTGCATTGATAATTTTCTTCCCTTTGTTACTCCCCTTGTTGGTTTATGACTCAGAATCAAAACATGCATCTAATTCGAAAGCCTTTAGCTGAGCTGCCAATGACTACTTGGCTTAGCACACACTTGTGCTATGAGTGGGGCTCTTATGAAACTCACACCATTTCCCTATGTCCTTCTTTGTCTGCATGGTGTTTTTCTTCATTTGCGGCTTCAACAAGTTGTCCTGGGTCACCTTGCCTTGGCTCTTTATTTTGTGGTTTGGGGGCAACCTCATTGAAGAATCAAATGTAATTAGGTGTAGTGAGATTCTTATTGACTTGATAACTATTTGTGGATTCCTTTTAATTTTGCTTGTTAGCTTAATCTTCTTCTTCTTATTATTATTAATTCATGTGTGTGTACTTCATCAAACAGCTACCAAAAACATAAGAACAAGAACACAAAATGTTGACTCTCTGCTAGAGCCAAAACCTCTCTTCTCTTGAGATGAAAACCCTTTAGTAAGTTTCTCTTATTGAAGCTTCTTATTGATCAATGCAAAACCCTAGACCCATGACTAGAATTTCCTCCAAGCACAAGTCCTTTCTCCTTCCTCCACTTTGTTCCCTGACACTTCCTTCTTTCACCAATTCATTTCCCGACACTTCATCCTCCTCCTTTCGGCACCTTTTTATTCTTTAAACTGTTGGTAAAACTTGCAACCCTTGTTGTAGATGAGATGATTCTCTTCTACACTTAGAGATATCCTTCACTTATGTAGACACCTTCCTTCAAATGAGATCGTTCTTGAGATGTATGTGTAGACTGAAATGACTGTATAGTAGCCATAGATTCTCACATGTGTGGGAGGTTTACTTGTTGTTGTATACCCTTCTCTCCTTCACTTGAGTACCCTTCTTCTATGCTTGAGTAGGAGGCCTTGTAGGACTAGATTTAACCCCAATCAATGAGAGATAGTAGATTGTTTGTCACTGCTATTGTAATCACAAAGAAATTCTTCCTTTCCTCACACATGTGGTTGTAACTAGCCCTAGAACAATCCTCTTAGGATCGGTTATATATGTCTTTTCTTCATTGCATTAGGAGACCTATTCTTCATCCTTCGTTACCCTTTCCTTGCCTCTTTTCTTCACAGATTTTAGAGATATCAGTGTTTGTCTTTGGAGGAGTGGAAAATATCTATATATAGAGGATTGTCCCTCCTTTAGGCCAACTTGGAAGGATGACTTACTATTTGAGGCCGTCTTGCCTTTTATAATTCATATTTCTTATTTTGTAGGTGCCGTTGCATGGAGGATACTTGTTGACTTTCTTTGGAGGTATTCTCTTGACTCTAATACATAAACATACATGGTGTAACATTCCCTTAAGGTCTTCAACGTTTTCTTGTGACTATTTTACTCACCTATAACAATTTAACATGTGTTAGACCTACTTCAATAAGCAAGAAACGTGTTGACATATATTATAAAAATAATATATATATTTTCTTGAATAAATACAAATATCAAAAGTAAATTTATGAAGAATCAACCTAGTTACATTTCCTTCAATGCTCCCTCTTAACTAGGGAGGTATTCATACAACATTACAAGGTGATTGTCTATGTTTCAATCTTGAAGAATTCACATAAGATAAACCAGATTTGCAATTCATCTATTATAGCATCATAGTAACCAACATTTCTTCGAGAGCAAGGCCTTGACTAACAGCTCTATCTCTCAATATATTAGAGCACAATGTTGCTGATACCAATGCCTCATAAACACCTTAGTCATTGTCTCTCAAGGTACATAACCACCTAGGTGTTCACTAAGTATGACCTTCTAGGATTAGTCTTATCTTAGGTTCCCAGTCCTCAAAGAATATCAGTCCTTTTGCCTACTCTTGCCTTGGATGCCCTACACATTTTCAAAGAGTACCATATGCCATATGGTTATCCTATCCTCCCATTATTTCTTCCCAAGTGAAGAAAATAATGTTGTTTCTATCACTTTCTCTCAATTGAGGAAGACAATCCCAAGTATCCTCTGACAAAGTACTTGTCTAAGTTCCTTTGTAATTGGGAACTTGTTATAACTCCCTCTTAGCTAGGGACTTGTCCATTCATCAGAAAGTTCTTCTTCATGGGTCCTTTAGCTGCATGATATCTTTCCTTCCTTTGATGTCATTAAATATTTGTTCGAACTTCTTCTTGGTAGGGCACCATCCATCAATCACTTTCTTTCCTAGTTTTTCATGTCATTGCTTCCATCATGGAAACTGGCCTTCCTATCATATACCAGGTTGTCTTATCATGTGGTTACTCCTTGTCATGTTGCCTATGCTTCAGAATACATTCACATGGATGCTTCTTTGTACTTGCTTGTTCCCCTGCTTTGATCTAGTAGCCCTTCATGACTTCATCTTGATATTGCTTTAACATTAAATGGTGCTTTTGCTGGATGGTTTCTTCATCATGACATCTTTGTAGAGTAGAATCAATTATCTACACCTTTCATATCTCCAAGGCCTTCATAGGTGTCAAGGGTCCTTTGATCTTTCCTCTTTTTTCAGAGTTTTCATGCCTTCTTTCAGGATATGTCTTCAAAGTATCTTTGTGAGATAGTGATTCTTTGTGATCATGGTGTTATTGACATGCTTGATCTCTTTATTCATTTGCTTCTTCTTGGATAGATAGATCAACCACCCTCTGATCCTTTTGAGACCACTTCTTCATTGCTTTCATCTAGGACTAATCATCATTTATTCTTCACTTGCTTCTTAGTCAACAATATTATACTCCTTATGCGAGTATTTCCTTTTGTTGACCTTCATTGCAATGTAGTACATGCCTTCGAGCATGTTATTGGTGAAAGATATTCTTTCATACTTGATCATGTCATAGAACTATTACCATGAATCAATAATATACATATAAGAACATGACTAAACCTTGATGCATACATACCTCATCTTGATTCTCCTTTGATAATCTTAGCTTCATTTAGTTGTCCTTTCTGTGGTCCTTCTCACTTCCTATTAGCTTGCTTGCATATCATCCTTTTCTTGAATCCCATGAATGGAATTCCCGATGAGACATTTGCTTTTGTTTAAGAATCTTCTTTCGAAGATTCCCTCATAGGATCTTGAAGACCCTTACCCTACAAATGCTTCTTTCATTTTGATTATTGAGGTCTTCTATGATTCTTAATCATGGTCAATTTTCTTTCATTGTGGACGAGGTCCTATACTAGGTATGCTCCTTCTACATGAATATTTTGAGTTATATCTACCATGCCCCTATATTCTAGAAGATATTTCTAACCATGCATTTTTTTCTCATTTATAAATTCTCCTTTTACATGAGTATTTTGAACTCCATGTACATCATGCTTCTAGATTCTAGAAGATGTTTGTAGGCATGCAATTTTATTCTCTTCCTACATGCTTCTAGACTACTCAAAACATTGAAAGAAGTCCTTAAGTAAAGAAGTAGACTTATTCATAGTAGAGATCCAAAGGATCTTCCTTCTTTTTCTTATTGTATTCTAATTTCATTTCTTGAGTCACATGATATTCTTCCCTTGTTCTTTTATTGTTGTTGTCATTCTTCAGTTTAGGACAATTCCTCTTGTAGTTTCCAAATTCTTGGCATCCATAGCATTGGATTTTGGACATACCTTTGTTGTTTGTTCTTCATGGAACAAATTTGCCAAATTTTCCGTTTCTCTTGGCCATGGTAGAAAATTCTTGCTCCTTTGATTCCATATCTTCCTTTTCTTTAATTCTTGTCTCCTATATCTTTCATAGAGACCACATTTCATTTAGTGGGGTCTTATATAGGAAAATGACCTCTTCATCAGCTCACAGGAGAAAGACATGATGACTGAAGGACTGACCAAGTTCATAGGCCTAGTTGTCAAGCTAACATTGTCTAAACATTAGCAATCTACTTTATAAAGCTTCCTATCAAGGCTAAGGGTGCATTAGTGCCCAAAGTAACTATGTCTGTTACCTTGGGAAGAGCATTAGTGAACCCTAATGAGTTTCTATGGGTCAAAGGAACGAGTTGATTGAGAAAATATCCCTAGATTCTCTACTATGTCAGCTCATAAATGTAGGAAAACATTAGAACTTGAAATTTTTGGGGGAATTACTAATTCCTAATGGAGTATGCAAATGGGAAATTGCACAAATGTGTGGAAACATCATTGCTTTTGCCTAATGGAACTCATGAAGGACTTGGCAACCCTATCCTCACATGCTATATATGCAAGGCTAGAGCCATTATGAAAGAGGTCAAAACATTTGAAAGGATTGCCTATTTGACTGTCGAGTAGAGTTTCAGACTAAGGAATCAGAAGAGGTTAAGAAGGGAGAGAGAGAGGGAGAGGGAGGAGTTGGAGGGGAAATGGAAGGCTGATGTCACTAATTGTTGTAATCACTTTTTTTACATCAATATAGAACTGCAATTATGTTTTCCACTCTGAGATGTTGATAATATGACTTGTTTGTATGTTTACACAATACCATTAGCGTGAGTGGCTTAGATATATGCAACTAGATATATTTATATGCTCATGCATTGTTTATCAAAGTTTTATGTTGTGATATTATGCTTATCTTTGCTATGTCTAGGTTTTGATATGGAGCCAGCTTAGGGGTCTTCTGCCTAGTTGCATTGCTCTCTCTAGTAACACCACACAAAGATTCAAGGTGATAATTCCTTCTCACTTTGATATTTGTTTGTTAAAAGTAGATATGCATATATCTTTGTGAAAATTGTAGCTAATTTGACTGTCTTCCAAGGATCCTAGGAAGATCCTTGAGGGTTTCTACATCATTAAACACTCGTGCATTAATCCCTATGGTAGAATTGGTGACTCTGTTGGGGACTACACTTAGTTCATGTATTTTCCCAAAAAGTTCCTAGATCTCTCTTTCTTCCAAGCCTTCCTGTACTTCTTCATTCCCTTTCTAATCACTCAGGACTATATAACACCCTTCTCTCAGTGCTCAGCCCTAGATCTAATCCCCACAACCCATTTTTGAGTATTTTTCCTCACTAACATTGGTTACTAGTGTAAAAAATACTTTATAAAGCATTGTGTCCTAAAAAACAGAGCGATAGTGCTAAAACTAACTCTCTACAACCTCTAGTACAAAGCGTTAGTCAGCCATTTCTTGATAAACAACTTGCTTTGGGACCTCATGGGTTGGGAAATCTGCTTGTACACTAATCAGGGATCTGCAGCTGCACTTGTTTGACTGATCTGTGTCCTAAACAATTTTTTTTTTAAAGAAAATAGCTTTACTTCTTAAAGTTTTTGTTTTCATTAAAGAAAAAATATAAAATTTTTACTATTTTCTTCTTAGCTGGTTAGATCTGCATTATTTGGTTTCAATAGTTGTTAGTGAGCATTGAAGTTTTGTCGGTTATGCTAGTGTTTTATTGAATAGGATGCATGGTATATATATTGATGTATGAATGACTCTCCCTTTGTAGAAGCAACTTATTCATCGAAAGTGAAAATTTACAAGAATTGCTTTTACATGATTTGAGTTAGAGTCCCATATAACTTCATACGTCAACACTTCTGCTAAAGACTCTAACGAAGTACATTTAAAATATACCTAATAAAATCAATCAAAAACTCTTTTTAGAGTAAACACACATTATTTTAAGGTAGGATCTTGGGATAAGCAGTGTGAGTTAACTGCACAAGATCATACAACGAAACTAGTGTCATTAAAGAGAGAAGTCGTTCTGCGCTCATACTATCTGGGACCACTCTAGTAAAAGTAGAGCTAAATATGAGACAACATCATACTGTAACTAAAGGTATCCTACCTTTTGTCACATCTCCTTTGGTTATTTTGTGTATCAGGGACCCCTTTAGGGATATCGGAACTAAGTCGGGGACTCAAGTATCCTGCCCACACAACATACTGTTTGCGACTATGTCCCCCCCCTGTAGTGTCTATGATTTGAGGTATCCTTAGTGGTCATACTTTTAGGGATGAACACAAGGTGACTGGGGTGGCCTACCTTGGTACCTAACACAGACAAACCTACTATGTTGTCGGTTTTGGGAGGGTGCTTGCCTTCACGAGAGTACTTGGCCCCTTAATATGAGGTTTGGGTGAGCTCAATAGTAATCATAACTATAAATTTGGCTAAATCTCTCTGTTATTCATTATGATACTGGATTTCATCTCCATTGATCAGTGCTTATCAGACAAGGTCATTTCCCTCTGCTTATTGATTGATTTCCTTAGTGTATTTTTTATTTTTTAAAGGTGCCAGAGTGTTATCATTGAGACTTCAATAAACATCACTGTAAAATTTATTGATAGAATTTATCAACCACAGTGGCTACATCTGGCCCTCGTCATCAATCTAGATTGTTGTTATGACTTCTCCCACTCATTGTGGAGGATCCGCTGAGCCCTAGTGAATTGGATTCAACGTCTTCGGGTAATCAATTTCCGAGATCTAACACAAAATTAGTTTGTACATCCCACGATTCAAGCTTACCGAAGGGTTTCTTTATGGAAGGATTTCTTCCTCTATAAAATCCTTCAATAACAAATATGTTGGGACCACTCTTGGTTCCCATTGCATTTGTACCTCCTTTTTCTTCCTTTGGAACATTTCCACCCATCCCATCAATGACTAATGGGTCATGGGATTTTATGGACACTTTTGGTCCACCACCACCTTCCTAGTCAACATTCAGTACCACACCTCTCATGGCGAACCCTATTATCCCATCTATCCTAGGTTCAAATCCTATAATGACACCTACCACAAGTGGAACCCATTATACAGTTCTGCCCCTTTTGTGTCAGCCCCTGGACCTTCGGGAAGTGCTACATATAGCGGTCCTTATAATGCTGAATATAGCATGGTTAGCATGGGTCCCTTCAACCAACTCTATGGTTGGCATCCATTGTATACTTCTAACCCCCAGATTCAGGTATCTAGTGGCCCAGTTCCCAATATGCACATACCAGCCGGGAACGTAATAGTTCCCCCCTCCATTTTCAGGTCTATATGCTCAGTCATTGATTGACATGGACCCTCCTTATGTCAGTCAAGGACTTATGGTTAGTTATGTGGCAGGTGGGAACACTAAATAAGGTTCCAATCAATCCATAGGGGCACCCTACTCATAACCTCAAATGAGTCAATGGGGAACTACTTATCCTAGGGGCACTTCCATCGCCCAACCTAAAAATCCCTATGGAAACCCACATTACAATACTATACCCCAAGGCACGGAAGACCAATCCACTCGTCGTGCCCAACACCTAGATTTGATATATTTATAGTCTATCACTTTATATGATGTCATTCCCAACGCCCCTCACAACTCCAATGCTCACGCTACTTAGCAACCCGGAGTGCATGTCGATGGGACTATTAGTGCAACCTCTGAGGCTACTGTAAAACAAATCAATGGTCACATTACCCAGTTGTCAGTTGAACCCTCTACCAAATCAATTACTCTTCCTACCACCGTGATAAACTCTATGCAGTCTACACAAAAACCTATTGGTAATAATAATAAGAATAAGAAAAATATCGCTCCTTCTAAAGAGCAGTCAATAAAGCAGTACAACCTAAAGTAGAAGGCTATTGCATCATCTGATGATGGAAAGGATAAATCCACTGGATTCCCTTGCAAAATATGTGTCGAAGACCACATGACCTGTCATTGTCCGCATCTTCAGGAATGCCCATATTTCATTCCTAAAAAGTACACTGGTAGGACCCCTTCTATCTTGAATAATACTTTCCTTGCTCAACAGCAACAACACCTTATTTCAAACCAACCCCAACCCCCATAAGGGGGCAATGGTGGTTCACAACATCCTTCAATTGGTGAAGGACCATCTACCGTTCACACCTTTGAAATGGTAGATCTACAAACCAGAGCCAAATATTATGGAGCTCTAGTTTCTCATGCAGAGGAACCCTCCTCAAGTCAAAACCTTCCAGCACCTAATGATATTCATATCGAAAGGACGGTTGCTGATCTTGTGATTCGCCCCCCAAAAGGGTCACTTCATTGAATAACACATAATGCATCCGCAGGTGCCACCGAAAACTACAATATTGTAGAAGATTTGGTGCAAACACCCTTGACTATGTTGGAACTCAAAGTATTACAAAAATTTTTGGCACAAAGGAAAGCTCTACTTTTAGAAATTGGTGGTATCAATCCTCAAGATTCCATGCTTGCAATTTTCGATATGGAAAAATGTAAACGTCCCCTTTCACACCAGCTTGCATTTCAGGTGCAAATATTTTTGAAAGGGAAAGGAATACATAGAAATGTCATTGACAAAGGTGCTTCAACCTGCGTCATGTTAGCTTAATGTTAGCTCACTTTGGATTCTCCAACCCTATCCCTGCCATCAAATTCCCTTAAAGCTTTCGACGACCACACTTTTATCCCAAAATGTTACCTAGCTAGCTACCCCATCACCTTGAATGGGAAAATGGTAATGGTGGACATCAAAGTCATAGATAGAAAGCTTGAATATAATCTATTTATGGGTCGCAGTTGGACTTACACCATGACTACCATTGTGTCTACTGTCTTTCGCATCATCCTAATTCCATTGGATGGAAAGATAGTCATAGTGGACTAGTTGTCCTTTTGTACCCCTGATTATTCCCCATTACCCAATGGCTCTATACCTTTAGTGGGTGGTGTACCTGAATCTTACGTTAGTATTGGTACCAGTCTATTGAAGGGATCTTCCCTGATGCATTGTTTCCCTCTTCTACCACCCATAGTTCCACAGACAGTCAATATGGTTTCATCCATTCCTCACGAAACGTTATAGATCTGACCTGCAAATATATGAAATGATACCAATATACCCAATAATTCTAAATAATCACCATAAATAATAATATTTGAATATAGATAGAAATGCTTCTTTATTGATCAGAACCCTTAAGGTAGGGCAACACCATAGAATCACTCCTTAAGGAAGGAGAACACTCCATAAGCCATATGCTTGTTAATACAATAATCCTTGACATCTCTCAATGGGGAGTCTCTAACCTCTATATAGGCCTCATACATACAATACCATGGGTCATTACCATGTTTCCCTCAATACCATATATCTCATACAATGGGCTTATTACATTATTTCTAACTACTTCTAGTCTCTTACATGATCTGGGTAACCATTTATTTATTACTATGGCCCATCCCATTATTACATTATTACCTTGGGTACCTCCCTCTGTACCCCATACTATCCCCCCTAGGTATACTACACAAACCAACTGATCCTTGGATCCTACTGGCCCCTTCAGACATTAACACTTATGAAGAACAAATGCCATTGTCACTAGCTGAATTGGCCTACCAGGCCATTCAATCTGCATTAGAATGTCTGGACACTTTGGTCACGGCCAACAGTACCACCACCCCTCCCATAATTGCTCCTTCTTTCGATATCCTCAATCAAGTCCTACCTACGAACGAAGCTATAAGATAGATCATGTGTTTAGAAGAGTGACCTTAGGAGGAATCTCACCATCATGTTTCAATATCTGATTTGGACATAAAGCCTCTTTAAATCCTATCATTTGATGCACCTAAAATTGTTTCCTCACCTTATACGACTATCCAAACTTTGGACTCAGATGGAAACATGCGAAATATTTCAAATACATTTCTCTTAAATATTTCTATCACAATAGGCATTGTAGAAAACATCCAGGTTGGAGCAGATTACCCTCTTGAGGAAATTGCAAGTTTCACATGCCTTTTTAAGGAATTCTGTGATGCACTCGCTTGGCCTTGTGAGGAAATGTTATATATCTGACCTAAAAATATATGATAATAGAAATAAACCCAAGAAATAAGAAGATCTGAATATAGAAATGCTTCTTTATTAATCAAAACCCTTAAGGTAGGGAAACGCCATAAAATCACTCCTTAAGGAAGGAGAACACTCTACAATACATATGCTTGTTAATAAAATAGTCCTTGACATCTCTCAATGGGGAGCCTCTAACCTCTGTATAGGCCTCATACATACAATACCAAGGGTCATTATCATGTTTCCCTCAATTCTATCTTTCTAATACAATGGGCTTATTACATTATTGCTAACTACTTGCGGTCCCTTACATGATACGGGTTAACCACTTTATTTATCACTATGGACCATCCCATTATTACATTATTCCCTTGGGTACCTCCCTCTATACCCCATACTATCCTACCTAGGTATACTACATTCCACCCGCCTTAAACATGTTTCATCCCCGAAACATAAGAAGAACAAAATAATAAGATCTACTCAAAAGAGTAGTCCATTGGTACCATGCACGTGCATCTAGCCATCTAAGAGAAAGGTGAGCCCTCAATATAGTTGGTGCCTCGCTCGCTTGAGATGGAAGTTAATCCTGGTGGCTCTTCTATGTTGATGTGTAGCAGGTGGATCACTGCCCCTCTTTATTTGTCATGCAGGAGTTGTTGTCCTTGTGGCTAATTTGTTTCCATGATGTGGGTGGTGATATGCTGAAGTTTTAACCAATGATGTATCTTTCTTTAATTCACCACCTAATGGAGCCTGATTGGTATCTGGTATATGTTGTTGTGTCTATTATTGTTGCATATCTTTGAATATTACTTCAACCACATATTCCTCATCTGATGTATCTATACCTGTAACATTTTCTGCTTCATCCTTCTTGGACTCTACCTATTTTTCTAGTACCTGGCTTGATGTTTATCTTTGGTTGTCGACCATAAAGGGCTCATCATCTGATGTATCAATCCCTGGAACATATTTTTCTTCATCCTCCTTGGAATCTACCTATTTATTGATGGGAATCTCTTGCAATGTAATTCTCTTCTTTCTATAGCAGAGCTTCAGAAATCTCTTCTGCACATTAATATTGATAGTACCCACATATTCCATCCAAGGATATCCTAAAAAAACATCCATGTTATCCATATCTAAAGTATAAAAATCACAATGCAACACATACTTAGCCATAGAAAGCTTCAAACCTTTATAAAATTGAACATCCTTATTATCAACCTGTGTGTTTTCAATGTGTTTTGTTGGAACTTGCAATTTTTTTGCAAAATTAACATTGATAAAATTATGCTTGCAGCTAGGATTTATAGACACAATGATCTTCTCCTTCTGAATACATCCATGGACCTACAATAAGGAGATTCCAGTAGAAAATAACCCCTTACATGTCTCATTCTCCTCTTTTCTAGGATGAGACCATTTGTCTAAAAAGGATTTTTCAAATTAATCATCTGAAAGGTTGTACAACTTCTTGCTACCAAGTGAGTTCAACCTTTTTAAAACTTCTTCTTTCATAGTAAGCCATACTAAACCTTTCCACTATTTTTTCCATAATGAATTTTTTCTTTCTATGAATTCTTCAATAGTAGGATCATTATCTTTTTGTCACAAAAATTTCTAAAAAAATAGCTGATTTTAAATCAATGATAGCTCCCTCATCCGGACTCCGATTCGACCGATTGTTTTTTTGAAATTGGGTATTTTTTTGTAAATAACCCATATCGGTAATTATATTCTACAAATTTTGCACCATAACATATATATCTAATCTACAAATGCACCACCCTGAAAAATGTCTACAAGACAACTGATTTTTAAAATAGCGATATCTCCCTCATCTGGACTTTGATTCGACCGATTTTTTTTTTCAAATTGGGTATTTTTTCACAAAGAAGCCAGATATGCAATTAGATTCTACAATTTTTTCACCTAAACATATATATATAATCTTCAAACTCACCACTCAAAAAAAATTCCTAAAAAAAAAAAAATCTCGCTTTTCCCAAGAAAGTGCTATGATACCACTTGTTATATATCTGACTGAAAAATATATGACAATAGAAATAAACTCAAGAAATAACATGATCTTAATATAGAAATGCTTCTTTATTATTCAAAACCATTAAGGTAGGGCAACACCATACAATCACTCCTTAAGGAATGAGAACACTCCACAAGCCATATGCTTGTTAATACAATAATCCTTGACATCTCTCAATGGGGAGTCTCTAGACTCTATATAGGCCTCATACATACAATACCATGGGTTATTAGCATGGTTCCCTCAATGCCATCTATCTAATACAATGGGCTTATTACATTATTTCTAACTACTTGTGGTCCCTCACATGATATAGGTTAACCACTTTATTTATTACTATGGCTCATCCCATTATTACATTATTCCCTTGGGTACCTCCCTCTATACCCCATACGATCCCCCCTAGGTATACTACAGGAAATGCCTGACATATATCCATCTATTGTCGAGCATGCGATCAACATATACGACAATGCTAAACCTATCCACCAAAGGCTTTGACCAGTCCACCCCTACAAAAAAGGAACCATCAAGACTAAGGTGGAAAATTTGTTACATGCTGGTTTCATCTATCCCATTCCCTTAACGGAATTGGTTTCCAATATGGTTCCTGTCGATAAGAAACAAGGAACCATTCGTGTATGTGTTGAATATCGAGACTTGAACATCGTGTGTCCGAAGGATAATTATCTGACACCGTTCATCGACCAAATCATCGACGACTATGTCAGTTGTTAATCATTCTCATTCATGGATGGTTTCTTAGGTTACAACCAGATTGCTATAAAACCAAAAGACTAGCACAAAACCTCCTTCGTTTGTCCATGGGGAATATTTTCCTATCGAAAAATTCCATTTGATTTGAAGAATGTTGGAGCAACATTTCAAAAGGCCATAGACTACATATTTCAAGATATCAGACATATCATACAAGATTACTTGGATGACCTTCTAGCCCATTCCAAGAAGTGAGGACAACACCTAGATCATTTAAGAGCTATCTTTCTTAGGTGTCGGTTTTATAACATACGTTTGAATCCACATAAATTATTTTTCTTTGTTGATTTTGGATGCTTACTTGGATTGATTGTCTCCAAGTACGGAACTAGAGCTGATCCCGACATGGTAAAGGCAATTACTCAATTACCTGAACCAAAATCCATTCTACAACTCCAACATTTGCAATGGAAAGAAAAATTCTTAGGATGGTTCATCATAAACTATGTTGAGTTGATGAAAGGCTTTATGCACCTACTTAAGAAGGGAGTTCCATATCTGTAGGATGATGAAGCTCAATGATCATTTGATGCCTTTCAAAAAGGCATTTATATCAGCCCCACTCCTCAGCGCTCCCAGCTATGGGCGCAACTTCCTTCTATACCTAGAAACTTCGTCATCCTCTCTAGGAATGGTCTTGGTTCAAACTCACGATGAATGGAGTGAGCATGTGATCTACTATTTGTCGAAAGGCTTGGATGGGCCCGAACTTAGATATTCACACGTGGAAACGTTGTCCTTGGTAGTTGTCTCTGCTATCAACTACTTCTGACATTACATACTGCTGCGACAGACTACTGTCATTGCCTTGGAGAATCCCATGAGACACATTTTGTCTCCTCAAGTCATTGGAGAGAAATATTCTAGATGGATCGTGATCCTCCAACAATTTGATTTAGTTTCCACTACAACCAAGGTGAAAATTTCCTTAGTTTTCACCAAATTTTTGTCAGGTCTTCCCATTATCGATGCTAACGAGATAGCTCGTGATCCTCTTTCAAATGAAGCTATCTATCTTATGGACACTACTTACCCTTGGTATGGTGACATTCTTGTCTACCTACAAGTGCAAAGTTTCCACCCTAAACTATCGTTAGGTGACCTTCATCGCAACCGCCACCAAGCGCGACATTATTTAGTGCTTAATGATACGTTATATTGTTGTGGTCTTGATATAGTTCTTTAACATTGCCTCACTCATGAGGAGGTGGAACACGTTTTAAATGACTGCCATCTTGGAGCATGTGGTGGTCATCTTTCTAGCATATCTACTTCTTAGAAAATTTTACACGCAGGCTACTACTAGCCAACCTTGTTCAAAGTTTGTATCAAGGCTATTTGGTAGTGCCATTGTTGTCAAGTATTTACAAAGAAAATGTGTGCTCCTCCATCCCTACTACACTCGGTTATCTCCATCGACCCCTTTGCCAAATGGGGGATAAACTTCGTAACTTGCAACCCACATCCTCTGATGGACACAACTATATTATCATAGCTGTGGACTATTTCACGAAATGGGTTGAAGCCCTTCCCACCTTCCAGGATGATGGAGAAACGGTGGCACTATTCCTATTTAATCAAGTCATATGTTGCTTCGGTGTGCCCCACATGATCGTTACATACCATGGGTGTCATTTTCAGAATCACATGATGTCAGACTTAACATCGTTGTTCGGTTTTCACCATGATCAATCATCCTCCTACTACCCCCAATATAATGGTGAAGTATAAGTCGTCAATGGCATCTTAAAGACCATGATTCGTAGGTTAGTAGGGAATCATAAAATCCACTGGCATCTAATGTTATATCCTGTTGTATGGCCATACTAAACTTTAGTTAAAACTACTATAGGCTTCACACCTTTTCAACTAGCTTATGGCTTGGAAGTAGTTTTACCAATCGAGTGTCAAATTCCTTCCTTACAAATTGTCATTAAACTCTTTCCCAACACCACTGCCGAAAAAGAGAACCTGCTATACCTAAATCAACTGGATGAAACCTGTCGAGATGCCGACTTGGCACTCGAAGCCCACAAGCACTGGGTCAAAGGCCAGTATGATAAAAATGTCAAGCCTCATTCTTATAGAGAGGGAGATCTTGTTTTACTCTACAATAAAAAACAAGACCTCTTGGGGGCAGGAACAGTTCAACCCTTATGGCTCAGTCCATATGTCATCAAGAAAACCCTTTAAAAAGGGGCATATGAACACTCAAGACTAGGAAGGAATCCCACTCGCTGAGCCCCGAAATAGGCTCTATCTGAAAAGGTATTATGCCTAGTACTGCACTAGGCATGTGCTTTGTAATTTTACGTATTTATAAGTTTTTGCTTATTTTTTGATGTGATTGTATTTTTTGGTATTTATTGAAGTATTTGTCTGATACATATTTCTTGTAATGCAGATGCCTTCATTACCTTAGCATGCGTAGGATACACGGATGGTGCTAATCATCACACATGACATATTGCATCAGTTTCTTGGGTCATTTACACACCTGAGTCTGAATTGTTTTGTTCTAGGGGAGTCTTTTTTGGTACTGACACCAACAATATTGCTGAGTACATGTCTATAATTTCACTTCTTACTGAAGCGTCATCAAGGGAAATCTCCAATTTGGTGGTCAAGTTAGACTCTCAGCTTGTTGTCATGCAATTAACAAATCATTATCATGTTCGTAATCTAATCTTATTACATCATTATTTAAAAATACAACTCTTGGACCATCAATTTGAGGTTATAACATATGAACACATTCCTAGAGAATTTAATACAGTTGCTAATTTATTGGCAAACTATGTGTTAGATTGGCATCTTCCACATTCACTATAGATACATGTACGAAAGTAAATATTTACACAGTTAAAATTTTTACCAAAACACTTAAAAAACATTTACACCCATATGAATAGCAATATATATATATATATATATTATATATATATATATATATATATATATATATATATATATATCAAATACAGCCTTTTACATCAAAATATTCCCATAAATTGGGTTTTTTAAGTACAAAATGGCTACTAATCCTAGCTATAAACGTATGGTAGCCATACCATGCATATGCTAATAGAGCCTACTACTCATGAAATGATAACACTACTCTAGCTATCTTCTAAAGAGGAACCAAAAACCACTCAGGAACACCAACTGCGTGTCACTTCATATGAGTGGGATCTACCTCATAGGAAGGGGGGGCACACCCATGCTCAAGCCCTCTAGGTTTCTCAGAACCTTGTGAAGACTTTCAACATTACTCCCCCCATCAAGTAGTTGGCCTCCTCACCTCACTTGGTGAGGTTCACCTACAGGTCGTACCAGTGCCACATCTGTGTCAAGAAAAAACCTTCACATCAGTACTTGTTCACCCATAAAATCAACAAAAACATAACATAAACATTCAAAAGCTTAAAAATACTTTAAGTACTGTCAAAAATCATTCTTACCTTTAGGCCTCCAGTTTTTTCTAGGTAGAAAAATCAAGTCAAGGTTGTCGGTGAAGTCCATGCCCTGGCAGCCATAGTCATCATTCATCACAATCTGGCCATTAATCCATTCGAAGAAATCTCCTTCGAAAAAATGTTAGATAGGTCCTCCTTTTGTGTGAGGATCAAGTGATGCCCATCACCTCTGTCTTGGCTCCCTCAGATTGAGGTAACCTAAGCTCATCCGTGAGCACATAATGGGCACCCTCTCAAGTATGAATGAGATAATGAAAGTGCTATACCAAAAACTTCGTTGGGTCTGAGTCTTGCATGCGGTCAACTCCGCCTTCAAGTGACGAAGCACTGCCTCACACCAGTTGAATATCGACGGCTAGACACAGTCAACTGCAAGCTAAATTTGGGCCTTTGTCACAACATGGGGACTCTTCGACTATAGGGACTAATCCTCTTTATAGGGACTCTATTGCTGATGAGTTCGATCTCAGGGATGGAGTAAGCTTGAACTAGTTCTAGGTGGATCGAGGATCAAGCCTATCCCAGGTCAGGTTTTCCCATGCTCCTCTACATGAAAAACTAGTCGAGAAATATATATGATCTCAGTCAATGGCCAACTCATGATCCCCAATCTTGAGAAACTGCTCATGTTCATCCCAGCGCTAGATAATCTAGCTCAAAAGGTCCTCTTGACCTTTCATCAAGTCCAACTGTGCATACTTCATCAACCCACAATGGTGCAATGCAATAATGTAAGCGGGATCATTTCACATCAACAATTCTTGTCGATCATGGGCCCATTCTGTGGAGTTATAACAAGGGTATCTTTCACCTCTAATTACCTCACATTAATATGTCAATCCAGGAATGTTTTGTTATTTCAAAGAGTGTCTCAGTCTGAGGCTATCGTTGGCTAGAGTAATGCTAGTAGCACAGTGTTTGAAAATACAAGAGTAAACGGATGCTTGTTCACGCTAACTACTTCAAGAGATTAAACCACACATTCAGAAAACTAAGCAATTTATTAGTCAAGGGTTCGGTAGCAATAAACCATCCCTTTGTAAACTGATGGAAAAGGAAACCAGAGAACAGATCATGGATCTGGGAGCTGGATAGTACATGTCAATGCTCACTATAGCCTGAGATCATTCTTCACACCAAAATAACAAATGACAAGAAATGAAACGGTAGATAAGAAATGGAACAACAATTAAGAAATAGAACAGAAACCCTGAAATGGAACAACAATTACGAAATAGAACAACAAACTTGAAATGGAACAACAATTAAGAAATTGTAACGACAACTAAGTCTAACAAGCAGTAACACCTTAGTCTATAAGATCAAATGCACTAATCATAATCTATAGGAATCAAGCGGCAATCCTTCACTCTTAAGGGTGGATTGAATAACACACCAAAATGGAACAACACTGATTAATGATGAATTATAGAACATCGCTTGAAAACCATACATATACACGACACACTTGAATAGTAATTTGATCAAGTTATCAATCTCAGTTAGAAAGAGTACGACTTCATTCCAAAATAGAACAACATTGCTCATATATCCGACAATCGCAAAGAACATAACTTCCAAGATGAATTCCATAATGTTAATGAACAAGTGCACAACACAAAGGCTCTGTAATGAAACAACAACAATATTCTATAATGACTAGCAATATTATATCAACACCTAAAAGAACAGTGATATGATGTAGAGTCAATACAATAGTTCTGTCTTTAGAAACCTTAATAATTTAGACATAATAGAGCATGTGATGTAAACTTACAAAACACATCAAATTACCAAGTAATGTCGATAAGAAAACCACACATAAACCAAACGTAATAGTACAGGAGCAAGTGTCCTCCATGGCCGAGCCCTTAGCCTCCAAGGGTACACCACTTGAAGTTATTCCAGACTCAAAGATGAAATAGTAATCAAGTTTGTATTAATGCATAAAGTGAAATTACAATAGATCAGTTCTTAATGAGACTCGATGATCAAAGTTTTGATCTTAAAGGAAATTACATAAAACATAACAACATCTTTTTTCCCAATCTAATAGTGCTACCCCTTTTATAAGGGTGAAGGTGGAGATATCTAAGTGCAGAAATAGATAAAACAGGGATCCCTCAGGATCAAGGATCCTGAGGGATTCACCGAACCGTTAGTCCTTAATCATTTCTTTTCTTTCCTGCGCCGAGCTGATATCTCCACTTCCTTTCTAGGGCTGATTCGCTTTGATTTGCTTTGCCTTGTTTGCATACACTCTCCTGTCAAAGGGACAGCGGTTAACCCATCCTTGTCCTTTCCTTTGGAACGATAACTTCTCGTTTTTCCTCCTTCCTGCATAAGGAAATGAAAATTGTCAGTGTTTTCGTCTTGCATATTAATCTCACATGTTTTATTACAATTCCTTGTCATTTTCCTAGTTCATGATGCAAAAGGTTTGTAAGTTCTAATGAAAAGACGTTGAAATAATTATCAAAAACATACCTTCTTTAATACTCCACACACCCCCCTGCTTACCCTTTTTCATGCCCTCATGAAAACATTGTAGTTGACGTGTAAGGTAGTGAGTGAGTAGGCTAGATATGGAATCTCATGTGAAGGCCTACAGCCATGATGCGTAGCTAGGTATTGAAAGAAATGGCCTGTCTGACCCTCAGGCATCTCACACAGGGCTTGGTATCCGGTTGCAGCGTGCCAAATAATGGGACTCCGGAACCTATATCCTAACCAAGATGGCCCTACCCTCAAAATGACTTCACCATAGAGGTGCAAGCGGTTGGCAGCTAATTTAAAATTTTCATACTTAAATGGTTCCCTGAGCTGGATATTCGGATTAGAGATTTGATACCAAAATTTAGCCGCATCAATGGCAGGATCTTTGATAGAGAAAAAGTATTCTAATCCCTATCGAATGATTGCGTCATGCATGGGTCCTAATGCTTCAATTACACCTAGAGTCTTCATGAGGTTTCTATGTTTTCTCCACAACTATACTGGATCCCTAGGCTCAACACTTATCCACAAATGTAATCCATTTTCTTGTCTTTGGAAAGCATTATAGGCTTTAACCCCAAATGAAATAAATGCCTGTAATTGGATATCCCCAACAAAAGGGCCAGGGTTCATCTTGATCTCCTAGTCTAATACAAGGTTATGCAAATAAAACTCACACAGTAGTCTCTGAACTTTTACCCTGTAGTGCTTACAGCAGTTTATAAAATCATCGATGGTGTTAATTTGTATGGGAGCACCTGCTTTAATAGCCTTTATTTTCAATTCCAAATATCATTCCATTAAAAACAAGGTGTAATTCTTAGCAGGGGCTCTACATGCTAGGACGTCATTATATAAAGAACATAAGGTATCCATCTGCTTGATAACTATATCTAACCTACGAGTTACCTTTGCGACTTTTTCTTCTTCCCTTCGCCACCCTTCAAAGGCCTGGCTTTTCGATAGATTGACATTCCTAAGCTGCTGCTATAGTTCTTCATACTTTTCTTGAGGGACCGTTTGCTCTCTAAGCTTTTCTGCTACTTGCTGAGCTTGCTTCAAACCCTTTCGTAGGGTTACCGTTTTTGGATCTCTTTTCCATGCGGCAGTGGAGGCCGGGAGTTTTACCTGAATTTTCCCATTGCGTTGTTTTGAGTTCATGACTCTTATCACTACCAAAGGTGGTGTCCCCGTCTAAATTTCCTTATCGCGGGTCAACATATCATCCATTTCTATCTTAATGTGGATATCAGTCCATTCCTATTCCTTTTCAGTTGGGACAACAGTCTGTTTCTCAGCATCATTTGGAACAACAACCTTGTTTTCGACAGGGTTTCGAGCAGCAGGACGGACTCTGGTCCTCCGCCCGTTTGTCTTGAGGGGTTTTGCTGGAGTGGTTGCATTTTTCCTTCCCAAAGTCCTTTTTACCCTTTTCCTTCCTTTTAGAATCCTAATCTGTTGGTGGAGCTAAACTATTATATTCAGTAGTCTCTACTGTTCCTTTCGCAATTCCTTAATTTTCGCAATTTCCTTAGAAGGAACAACAGGCTATTCACTACGGCCTGGACTGTGACTAATTCCCTGATTTTCTCTTAGGGGTGCTTCTTAATTACTCTGCTTTGGTCGCTCCAGGGCAAGAACCCTAACTGTTTTTTTTATTTCTTGGGTGACCTCCTTTTCTGCCCCCTTTCCTCCGAAATTTCTTCTGGTGTCATCTGGCTAGGAACGGATTGTTCCTGTTCAGCATCTCCTGTCATATTTTTATCATGAACATGTATATTCTCTTCTTCTACCTCCTTTGCATGTGATCCTTTAGGTGCATTTTCCTCCTGAGGTTTCTCTTCGGCATGGAGATCTGATGGACTGGAAGGTTGGCCATATTTGCCCATATTGGCCAAAACTTTGGCCAATTCATCTTCTCCCAATGGGTCCTACACCGGGCTACATTCATGCTATTTCGTTTCCTCCTCCTGCTCAGATTGCTCGACGTCTTCTTCTTTTTCTCCTTCCTCTTCTTCCTACATTCCTTTCTCATTTTCTTCCCCTTCCAATCATGGGGGTTGCTCATCTTCTATTTCTACCGGCTAGCTAGTGTTTCCTTGGGGCTTCTCTAGCCTCCCTTGTAGCCGTGCTAGCCGGACCAATTTCCTACGTTTTCTTGGATGCTCGGGTGTGCTGCTGGCATGTTTACATTTTAGGGATGGTGTGGTCAATCCTCCATTTATCATGGTAATTAGCTCTTCCCAGCTGCTTTGCTGCTGGGTAAGGCTATGGCTGACTATTAACCGAATCAACCCATAATGACTAACAACTGACTCTACATGTTGTGCCTTTTTTGTACTCCCTACAACATCATGAAGTAATGAATTCAAAAATGTAGGTAAATTTACAGAGCATTTTTTCTTTATTACAGCTAGGAGTTTAAGATGTCATGGTCTTACCATGTCTTTTCTACCTTCACAGGTGATGTAGCTTTGAATGGTCTTCACCAATTTTGCCCACGGCTCTCCTAGTGTTACTGGTAGAAACTCCTTTCCTCTAATTGGAAAGCTCTTACCTTCGTCTTGGAATATTTCTTTAATCTTCTGCAATCTATCCTTCTTTAACGTCCATACAAGTCCGGCGGTTGGCAGTCCCGAGACTTCTGTGATTATGTCTTCGGTGACTCCTATGCATCTCCCCCTCACTGTGGAGTGATCCTCTTGCAAGTTCTACAAGAATTCAATTGCCACAGTCTCGTTAGACTCCTGCAAGTGGTTGAGATTATTTAGCCACCCTGCTCTTGCCAAGATTTCCCAGGCAGCAGCAGAGATTGTTAACACCTATGTTTCTCTCCAAATTGATCTTCCTCCCATGTTTATGGTTTCGTTGTAAACTCTCAATGGAACAACAGCTGTTCACGCTGTTAAAACACAGAGAGGCTAACAAACGCAAGACTCGCTCAAAATCTAATGCTGCGAAGTATACAATGGAAATGTCTTATGAACAAGTCATGCAGAAAAAAAAAAAAAATAGTATACCGTTGAGCCATGCTATACCCTAGTACACAGCTTCCCGAATAGTGATCTGACACGTAATCTAGGGAATGATGAGGTTAACCTCCCCCCCCCCCCCACAATGTGATAGGTCTTCATGGCTATCAAATAAAGGAGCGGCGCCCGTTCTGAAACAGAGTCCTTAAGGAACAGCGTATGGCAATATTCCACGTTTACAAAAGTAGCAAATTACCGAAATTGAGGCGTAGAGTTGGGTCGCTTAATACGTAAGAGACTGCAGTGATATGATGCAAGGCTGGGGATAGGACATCTACCATGGATACACAGTCTCATGCAGTCATTGTCAATTGTTCTATCATGATTGGTGATAATAGATATTCATGTGTTGTATGGTTTGGGAAATAATATATAATTGATTAGTAAGGCATAAGAAACAGAAGGGTGCTAATAACTACCTATTGGTGTAAATAATGTGACTTCAATACCATTAACAGTGCTCTACTGCCGATAGGTGTCCATAACCTTGGCAGAGTTGTTTATTTCACCCATGGAACCATGATCCTTTGTGTATGCTTAGGAAATGTTGTGTGATGTCAAAATGTAGGCCATTATGCTGGCTTGGTGACCAATTAGCCATAATGCCATTCACGAGGAAGGAGTGAAAGGTGGGTAGGCCGACTCGTGATGAGACCTCTTGTTCCAAGGGTTCTTTATTTGATATACCTTTTGGACTATATCCCTAGTGTGGTGGCCATAGTGGGAATGCCACTTCGCTTTCGTCCTCATGATCATGGTAGACTGGCTCTTGATGAGACCCCCTATCCTGCATTTGACAACTTATAAGTCATTAAGACATCATTGTTTGCTCTTTTTTTCTTTTTTCCCCTATTTATACATAAAGGGTGGTTCAACACTCCTTAAGAGTAGGAATGGTGGAAGAAGTATTAACATCTCAATAGGAAGATATAGACCCTTTGCTCTTATTCCTAAATAATAATAAAAGAGGATTAAAAGGGACCAACATGATAAAGATAACCAATCGGAGCATATTAGTAGAACAATGACAGCAAAAGATAATGAATAAGCATGTCCTTCCTTTTGTCCTCTTACCAATTCATAGCAATTTCTTATAAAGATATCAATTTATGATTCACTAATTTCAGTATGTTGTGATTTTGTATCCATTGCATAACTGCATAGCTGTATTCTAAAAGACTTGAAAGAACAAGAACAATAAGCATCCTTAATTTAAAACAGCAAAAAGAACAATTTGTTTCAAAGGGAGAGCAAAAGAATGCAAGTGGTGTTCCTTTTGGAAAAAGGAACAACAAAAGACCACAAATGTTGTTCCTTTGGAAAAGGAACAACAAAAAATGCAAATGTCGTTCCTTTAAAAAAGGAACAACAAAGATGGAAAACATTGTTCCTTTGGAAAAGGAACAACAGAACACACAGATGTTGTTCCTTTGGAAAAGGAACAACAAAAATCGAAAATGTTGTTCCTATGGAAAAGGAACAACAAAACACACCAATGATGTTCCTTTGGAAAAGAAACAGCAGAAATCGAAAATGTTGTTCCTTTGGAAAAGGAACAACAAAACACACCAATGCCGTTCCTTTGGAAAAGGAACAACAGAAATCGAAAATGTTGTTCCTTAACAAATGTCATTCCTATGGAAAAGGAATAGCAGAAATCGAAAATGTTGTTCCTTTGGAAAAGGAACAACAAAAGCAAACAAATGTCATTCCTTTGGAAAAGGAACAACAGAAATTGAAAATGTTGTTCCTTTGGAAAAGGAACAACAAAGCAAACAAATGTTGTTCCTTTGGAAAAGGAACAACAAAACTCGAAAATATTGTTCCTTTGGAAAAGGAACAACAGAACACGAAAATGTTGTTCCTTTGAAAAAGGAATAGCAGAACACAGAAATAAAGAAAAGAAACAAAATTACAACAAAATGATGGCTGATTCAAAGGGTGTTGTTCTTTTGAAAAAGGAACGTCCGGAAGAAAATGCTATTCTTTTGAGAAAATGAACAGCAAAAATAGTAAGGGCAAAACATTGATTCAAAAATATGTACAAAAATGATTCAACAAAATTTAATTATGTACAAATTGTAAAAGGAAATAAATTTCTTAATGAATTATAGGTGAGGAAGACTTCTCTCCCTCCCCCAAAATTTCCATATCAGAGTCTCGGCGTAGCTGCTGGCAGAAGGACTCCCGAGTGAGTGGTTTGCGATAAAGACAAACTTGGTGGCCATTTTCCCTGAAGGCATATCCAGAACCATCAATAGTGATTATAGTAAGGGTACCATTGTCATGTACCTTCTGGATTTCGTATGGTCCCAACCAACGAGTCTGGAGTTTCTCAGGGAAGTCCTGAAACCTGGATTCATACAAAAGAACCCAGTCACCTTCATGGAAGACTTTATTTTTAATGAGAGCATAATGCCATTTAGCTCGCTGCTGCTGGATCAGGGCAGTGTTTTGAAGTGTAGAGAGCCTAATTTCGTCCAGCTCATTGATTTGTTGTAATCAATTAATCTGTGCCTCGGTTTGATCTAAGCCAAATTCCTATGTTGTTCGTAATGTTTGGATTTTGAATTCTATGGGGAAAATGGGTTGTTTTCCAAACACTAGTTGATAAGGTGAGTAACCAGTGGTACTTCTCCATGTTATTCTGTAAGCCCACAGTGCTTCAGGTAGTCTGGCAGCCCAATCATGTCTATGTGACGTAATGGTTTTCATTAGGATTGCTTCTATTATTTTATTGTTGCTTTCTACCTACCCATTTTCCTGTGGGTGGTATGGAGTAGTGATTTTATGCTAGACATGATAGTTTTTGAGTGTTGGAGCTATTCTGTTCCCAGCAAACTGTGGTCCACCGTCTGTAATTATATCTCTTGGAAGGCCATAACGTACAAATAGATGGAACGGGAACTGTATGACAGAGTCCTCTGTAGCTCTTGCCAATGCCTTTTCTTCAACCCACTTGGTGACATATTCTGTTGCCACCAAAATATATGTTTTCTGGTTTTATGATGGGTTAATTGGTCCAACGAAATCAAGAGCCCATCGCTCGAATGGTTCGATGACTAGTTGTGGTTTTAGAGGCATCTCATCAGACTAACAAGGGAATCCTGCTCTCTAGCAACTGTCTCAAGCTTGGATGAATTCCTTTGCATCTTTGAAAATCGTGGGCCAATAATACCCTGTTTGTAGCACTTTATGTCCAGTTCTGCGATTGGCGAAATGTCCACCACATGGTCCGTCATGGCAGGCTTTTAAAATGTCAAAGATTTCATCTTCTTGAACGCATCTCCTAATATGAATGTCTGCCCTTGTGTGGAACAAATAACCCCCAATCCAAGAAAATCGAGTACTCTGCTGAACAATCTGTTTGCACTCATTAGGGTTTAGATGCTTTGGTAGTTTACCTATTGCTAGGTAATTGGCAACATCAGCATACCGGGGTGTTTGAATAGCCACAGCAAATAGATGCTTGTCCAAAAATTGATCTTCATCTGCTAATGCATCGATTGGCTTTGGCATTCTTGAGAGAAAATCAGCTACAGGATTTTCTTTTCCAAGTCGATCCTTGATTGTAATATCAAATTCCTACAATAAAATCAGCCATCTAGTTATTCTGCCATTTGTGATAGGCTTGTTTGCTAAATATTTTATGGCAAAATGATTTGTGTACAAGATAACAAGATATCCAGTAATGTAATGTCTGAACTTATTGACAACATGTATTACAGCTAGAAATTATTTTTCAGTAACAGTGTAGTTTAATTCAGCAGGGGATAAATTTTTGCTAATGTAATAAATTGCATATGGTTTTTTATCCTTTTCCTGCCCAAGGACTGCTCCAATGGCTGTATCTAAGGCATTAGATGATATTTGAAATGGCAAATCCCGATTTGGTCCTCGAAGGACTGGGGCTGTGGATACGAGCTTCTTCAGATCCTTGAGAGCATGTTCACATTTTCTATCCAAAGAAAATCAACGTTACCAGTTAGTGCATACAAAGGTGCAACAATATGTGAATAATGTTCTATAAACCTCCTGCAATAACCAGAAAATCCAAGAAAACTGTGTACCTCCATTTGAGTGGTAGGAGTGGAAATAAGCAACAATATTTGGATTTTGGCTAGGTCTACTTGAATGCCAGTTGCTGAAATATAGTGTCCTAGGATAAGTCCTTCAGTCATCATCATATAACATTTTTCATGGCTTAAACAAAGCATGGTACCAATGTAGCATTGTAGGACATTTTCTAGTGTATCCAATGCTGGATTGAAATCATTTCCGTATGGTATAAATTCATCCATGTATACTTCAAGTCCTTCATTTATTAAGTTTGCAAAAATGCTAAGGATAGCCCTTTGGAATGTGGCAAGAGAATTGCATAAGCCAAAAGGTAGAACTCGGTAGGCAAATGTTCCCCAAGGACAAGTAAAAGTAGTTTTGTCTTGGTCTTCAGGGGCAATCTGAATCTGATTGTATCTACTTAAGCCATCCAGGAAAGAAAAGAATTTCTTTCCTGCCAAAGTGTCTAATACTTGGTCAATGAATGGGAGAGGGAAGTGGACTTTTTGTATTGCTTTATTTAGCTCTTTGTAGTCCACACAAATTCTCCATTTCCCATTCTTTTTTGGTACCACCACAAGTAGAGAGACCCATTTACTATCCGAGATAGGATAAATGAAATTGACATCTAAAATTTTTTGAAGTTCAGCTTTTACCACATCTTTTAGATGAGGATTTAGTCTCCTCTGATGCTATCGAACAGGTCTCATGTCTTTTTCTATGTAAATGTGGTGTGTACATAACTGGGGGTCAATTCCTTTCATATCAAGGTAGTCCCATGCAAATGCTTCTTTATATTTCCTTAACACATGGATGAGCTTCATTTCTTGTTTGGATGTGAGGTTGGCATTAATTTTTAAGATTTTTCCCAGTTCAATTTCCACAATTTTACTATTTGCAACAGAGGTAACAGGTATTGTATGATCATGTGTATCATTAAGAGGATCTTCTTCTAATTCACTATCAAATGTTTCTTTTATCATGTGACATTGTGTGCGGGATGTGAGTTCAGTTTGACTAATGAAATTATTAATGGCATCATCTTCTGTTTGGTCTTTGAAATCAAGTTCCTCTTGTATAGTTAATGGAGATCTAATGTTATCAATAAGGTATGATACAAGGTTCCTATTAGTTTTGACTATTGTGACACTTGGCTGTGCTGGAGGATAGAGAACTAAGTTCTTAATATCTTCTCCTCTAGTTATGATCATATTTCCTTGCCGACAGCCAATATAGGCATCAATAGTGGAAAGCCAAGGTCTACCTAAAATCAATGGATGTCCATCAAGTCGGGTTTTGGGATTTATTATTAGAAAATCAGTTGGATATTCCCAGGAGTCAACAGAGACCATGACATCATGTAGTGTGCCCTCTAGCCTAACCACATATCGGTTAGCCAATTCTAGCAAGGTAGAGGTGGGTCCTACAGATGTAATGCCTAGCTTCTGGCAAGTAGTGGTTGTTAAGATATTGATCACAGCTCCTAGATTAACTAAGGCATTGGAAAGGGTCTGACCATAAATTTGCATAGTTACTACTGGATTTCCTGGGTCTTCATATTTAATGGGTGTTTCTTTTCCTCATTATAAGTTGGATAGAGTGTCGACTACTCAGACTCTTGGATTATTTGTTATATTACTCCTTGGTTTCTTTATACACAATTCTTTGATAGTTTTTGCGTATATCGAGATGTCTTGAATGGCTTGGAGGAATGGAATTTTTATATACAAATTTTGTAATTCTCCCAAAATGTCAAAATCAGGATATTGTATAGGTCGAGGTATGACTAATCATTCTGGGAATGGGGGAGAGGATGTAGTTGCTTGATTATGAGTTTGTTTTTTATTCACATCCTCTTCTTGTGATAGATGTTCTCTGGGTAACTGATTTTCAATGTGAACTGTCTTATCTCCCTCGGTTTCAATAATACACCCAGATATTAACTGAAGATCATTACACTCCCTCAGATCGGCTCCTACTTCTGTTGTTTCTATGATTTGGATAGATTGGACCAGTTTGTTATTTGGATTGGGGTTGGGTTGGGCTGGGAGTTGCGGTCTCAGATTAGACTGTGGATTTTGTTGTAAGGCTGGCAGTGTAGGTTGAGGGAGCGGAATGGTTCCTACTGGCTAATGCATTGGTCTCTGCCAGTTTGTCTGCCAGGCTGGAATTTGTGAAGTAGGGGGAGTCCATTATGGTGGGTATGCATTACTTTGCCAATATGGTGGGGTATAAGGAAGATTCAGTCAACCAGATTGGCTTGCCTGATTCAGCCATGGGGTTGAGGAAGGAAACGAATGTGGTGACCAGTTTGGAAACGGGAGTTGAAATTGACTTTGCCACATATTATATTGTTGAGCATTATACTGCGGAGGCTGAAAAGAAGAAGTTGGGTCTGGAAACATACCATATTGTCGCAGCTGCCACTGACGGTGTTGGTTGAACAAATACACTGATTCTGGCTCTTCTTCTGCTTCCTTATATACTGCTTTTAATCCAGGAGGTGAGGGACAACTCTCTATAGGTGATCTTTTGTGCAGATGGCACATGTTTGGACGGCATCCAGTGGACACTCCTTATGGCTATGCTTTTTCCTGCATCGAGGATAGAAGATTGCCAAATTCTGTTCTGCCTCCGTTTGCTTTTGTTTGGCCTGCATAATATCAAGTTGTGTAGTTAGTGTCCTTAGTATATTAGTTTTAAAATTTTCCAATAAATTTCCAATTTCTACACGCGTTACTCCTTCTGTCGAAATTTTATTATCTCTTACAAACCGATCATGTTGTGCCGGTTTTACTCTTGTGTTTCCTCTCGAGCTCTTGATACATAAATCAATAATGTCAGAAAATTTTTCTTGATAAATATCTCCTTTTCCCATAATGTTTAATGTTTCAATCCATTTTTCCTTCATGCCCCTTATTAATGTTGTTTTTAACACATTATCAGGTAAAGGCAGTGATGCATAAGGAGAGCTTTGTATATTATACTGAAAACATTTCACATACTCCTCTAATGTTTCATTTAGTCTAGCTATCATCTCAAATATTTCATCATTCAGTTCTGTAGACCTACAATAGTACTGATATTTTTTTAGAAGAGATTCTTTCATTTGATCCCATTTATTTATAACCCTGCCACCTAATCCCATAAACCATCTTAAAGCAACCCCTTTTAATGTAGAGGGAAATAGTTTCGGTTTCTGGGGGTCGGTGTTGTAATAATATCCCATATAGAGTACATCGAATTCAAATAAAAATGCATCCGAGTCTTCTGATGTAAGACCATGGAATGTAAAGATATGTTGAAGATGGATTGCTTTCATAGGCACATTTGCTGCAGAATCCACTATGGGGTATTGTAATGTAGAGGTTTGGGTGTTTGGCTGGTTTTGAGAAATTTGGTAAAAAATATGCCAATAACCTTCTGGGATATCTAGGAGGGTATTCCTAGGTTGAGAGGGAATGTCTTTAATAGGAATAGTTTTAATAGCACTTCCTCTATCTGGGATAATGAGAGTGCCTAGTGTTTGAGAAGATTGAGTTTCTTCAAAGATGATTTTTGCAGCACTTCCCTTGTCTGGGTTGTTCAATGGCTGAGTTGTCTCAAGAGGAGATCTCGGTTCCTTGGTTTCCCTTGTCTCTCCTCCTCCTTCACAAAGATTACTGAAATTCCCTTCCTGCAATAGTTCTGGAGTAGAATTTTCAATTTCTTGAAAGTCCTGTTCTTCGGTTTGGCTATGCACCTCAACAAAGGCTATAGATGATGATCTTGTTGCCTAAAGGGAACTAGTAGGCTATTTAGAAATAACTTTCCTGGGTCCTATTGAGGGTTGAGATTCTGATTTCTTCTATGAAGGTTAGTCGGCCAAGGGTCACCGACCCCTTAGCTTTTTTTGGCTTGGGTAGAGGTTTGGAATTCTTTTCTGGTTTTTTCTGCTTAGTCATGCACACAAATTAACTACTAGAATCTATCCAACACAAATCAACAGCAAATCTGCAGGAAAGTGGGCAGAGGAGCAGGGTTGTTACATGCTTCACACGTAGGTTTTTACCTTCTGTTTTCAAAACCCAATTCTTCCCTAGCATGTTCGTACACTACTCAGAAAAAAAGAACAAATGGCTACACTCTTTCCCTGACAACGGTGCCAAAATGTGGAGCTATAACAAGGGTCTCTTTCACCTCTAATTACCTCACATTAATACGCCAATCCGGGAACATTTTGTTATTTCAAAGAGTGTCTCAGTATGAGGCTATCATTTGCCAGAGTAATGCTAGTAGCGCAGTGTTTGAAAATACAAGAGTAAATGGATGCTTGTTCACAGCTAACTACTTCAAGAGATTAAACCACACATTCAGAAAACTAAGCAATTTATCAGTCAAGGGTTCGGTAGCAATAACCCATCCCTTTGTAAACTGATGGAAAAGGAAACTAGAGAACAGATCGTGGATTTGGGAGCCGGACAGTAGATGTCAATGCTCACTACAACCTGAGATTGTTCTTCACACCAAAATAACAAATGAAAAGAAATGAAACGATAGATAAGAAATGGAACAAAAATTAAGAAATAGAACAACAACCCTGAAAAGGAACAACAATTACAAAATAGAACAACAAACCTGAAATGAAACAGTAGTTAAGAAATTGTAACAGCAGCTAAGTCTAACAAGAAGTAACACCTTAGTCTATAAGATCAAATGCACTAATCATAATCTACAGGAATCAAGCGGCAATCCTTCACTCTTAAGGGCAGATTGAATAACACACCAAAATGGAACAACACTGATTAATGATGAATTATAGAACAACGCTTGAAAACCATATATACACACGGCACACTTGAATAGTAATTTGATCAAGTTATCAATCTCAATTAGAAAGAGTACGACTGCATTTCAAAATAGAACAGAATTGCTCATAGATCCAACAATCGCAAAGAACATAACTTCCAAGATGAATTATGTAATGTTAATGAACAAGTGCAGAGCATAAAGGCTCTGTAATGAAACAAAAAAAGTATTCTGTAAAGACTATCAATATTATATCAACACCTAAAAGAACAGTGATATGATGCAGAGTCAATACAATAGTTCTGTCTTTAGAAACCTTAATAATTTAGACATAATAGAGCATGTGATGTAAACTTACAAAACACATCAGATTACCAAATAACGTCGATAAGCAAACCACGCATAAAGCAAACGTAATAGTACAGGAGCAAGTGCCCTCTAGGGCTGGGCCCTTAGCCTCCAGGGGTACACCACTTGAAGTTATTCCAAACTCAAAGATGAAATAGTAACCACGTTTGTATTAATGCATAAAGTGAAATTACAATAGATCAGTTCTTAATGAGACTCAATGATCAAAGTTTTGATCTTAAAGGAAATTACATAAAACATAACAACATCTTTTTTCTTGAGCTGACAGTGCTGCCCCTTTTATAAGGGTGAAGGCGGAGATATCTAAGTGCAGAAATAGATAAAACAGGGATCCCTCAGGATCAAGGATCCTGAGGGATTCGCCGAACCATTAGTCCTCAATCATTTCTTTTCTTTCCTGCACCGAGCTGATATGTCCACTTCCTTTCCAGGGCTGATTCGCTTTGATTTGCTTTGCCTTGTTTGCATACAGTCTCCTGTCAAAGGGACAACGGTTAACCATCCTTGTTCTTTCCTTTGGAATGACAACTGCTCGTTTTTCCTCCTTCCTACATAAGGAAATGACAATTGTCAGTGTTTTCGTCTTGCATATTAATCTCACATGTTTTATTACAATTCCTTATCATTTTCCTAGTTCATGATGCAAAAGGTTTGTAAGTTCTAATGAAAAGATGCTGAAATAATTATCAAAAACATACCTTCTTTAGTGCTCCACACATTCTCTCCATAGACTAGTCATAATGGCTCAAAACTTGCACAAATCAACCCAAAAATCAATGAAAATGGGGCAAACAAGCTCATTAAATCACTACCTGGGGTTTTGGGGTGCACCCTCATGCACTAGCACCCCCCCTAGTGACAAATAAGGAGGATTAACACCATACCCCATGTCGTAAAGGGTGTTTAACACCCCCTATAGGCCTTGAGGGTGGTATTAGGCGCAATTACTGAACTAGGGATCCTAGAACTCCAAAAAATCACCCCAAAAACTGATAAAAAAAAGGTTGAATTATACAATATTAGGGCTTTGGCATCTACTTGGGACTGATGGCACATCGAATGATCACCCAGACCTCTCACAATCATCTGTGGAAAATATGCTCCTCTTTAGCTCCAAAACACTCTCATGGCTCTCAAATGATGCAAATGGTGAAAGTGGAGGCTCAATAACTCCTTTATAGTCACTTTGGAGAGGTTACTTATCTTAATTCCAGTCACTAAAGTAGAAGTAGTCAATTTCCAATGATATTTATCATGCGCCATGACCCCATATTAACAGAAATTGCTCATGTTTTGATGAAACAATTTTCAAGAATGAATGACAAAAATGACCATGCTCAATTCTCAATGAGCGCTTTATTTCATGGGATGTTTTCTCGCTCTAAAACTAAAAAATCCATGAGTTTTTCATCATCGGGCTTGTTAAACTCTTACAATGATCGTTTGAGAAACTCTTTCCCCCTCTTTTTCTAGCTCAATAAACTAAAAAAGATCAATTTAGCATTCTTTTTTGGGACTTTTTTCTCGCTCATGAAATTAAAAAAACCCTCAGTTCCTTCTTTAGGCTCATTAAAAAATTATGAAGAAGCTCCAAGAATTATTTTTAGGAAAATTTCTCTCTCGTTAAATCGAAAAATCCTCGAGTTTTAATCATTGGACTCGTTAAACACTTACGACAATGATATGATTGCTTCCTTTTTTCGGACTATTTCTTTGTCTTAAATCGAAAAATCCCCTAGTTTTTACCTTCTTCGGGCTCATTAAACTTATGAAGAAGGACTGAGAAGTTTTTTTACCTCTTTATCCTCACTCACTAAATTGAAAAAGATACCCTGAGTTCCTTCTTCAGGCTCGTTTAAAACTTATGAAGAAGCTTCGAGCATTCTTTTTAGGAACTTTTCTCACTCGTTAAATCGAAAAATCCCTGAGTTTTCTTCATTGGGCTCATTAAACATCTATGACGACAATATAAGCACTTTGTCTTTCGGGACTATTTCTTTCTCTTAAATTGAAAAATCCTTGAGTTTTTCCCTTCTTTGCACTCGTTAAATCTACGAAGAAGGAATGAATAGTTCTTTTACCTCTTTTTCCTCGCTCACTAAACTGAAAAATACACCTCGAGTTTTCTTCATTTGACTTAGGTTTATTGAGTTTGTCATCACGCGACTCATTAAAATTTCACAATGAATATCGAGTTTACTCCATCTCCTCATACTCATAACAAAATGAGGCAAACATCTATTAAGCATAGGTTTCTCTTTATCCAAAATTGTAGATTAACTTACGGAAAAGGAACCATTCTAGGTATACTATTAAACCTTTGTCACACCTAGTTAAAATCTATGACAAAGGGACCACCTTGGAGTCATTCTTTACGATCTTTTTAGACTCTTGAAATATGAAAATACCACTGAGTTGTCTCATCTGGACTCATTAAATTACACAGATGAGGAATAGAGTCTTTCTTTTTACGATCCTTTTTAGACTCTCAAAACATGAAAAGATCGACGAGTTTGCCTATTTGGATGCATTAAACTAATCAAATAGGGAATATAGTCACTCTTTCTATGATCCTTTTGAGACTCTTAAAACATGAAAAGATCGATGAGTTTTCCTGTCTGTAGTCATTAAATTAATTAGATAGGGCCTAGAGTCGCTCTTTTTACGGTCCTTTTCAGGCTCTTAAAACATGAAAAGTTCGATGAGTTTTCCTGTATGGACTCACTAAACTAATCAAATTGGGAAAGTGAACAATACAGTTGCATTATGTTCTGTATTATGAAAGAGTTTTTTGGCAGTAGTCACTCCCTTGAACATGGCACTCCCTCAAATAAACCTTCTTTGTGATGGCCTCTCAATATGAATCTTACCATCCTATGAGTTTAGCCTATATACCCCGATGTCCTTTCATCTTTGTATCCTAACAATCTTTGGTGTTCATGAGTCTAGTGCTACATGGTTAAAACCATTGGCGTGCCTTCTACTATTCAAGGAAAAACCTTTGTCTTTGGTTTCCTCCACCAAATCATCAATCATATCCTACCACCATTCCCTTTGTCACTTGACCCAATGCTCAAAAGATTCCTAAAAAAAAATCATTCTTGTCCCATTTCGTGTCGACTGATGTTGGACACCTTATTGCCTACCTTTCGACAGGTCTCTTCCTATTGAATTCAACAGTCTCTCTAGGAAGAAGACCTAGAAACAGTTCAGTGCCTTGGTACTTGCGGACATTAGTAGCAGGTCACCTTGTGTTTTGTCAGGGGTTTTCATTATTTTCTCCTAGTTAAATGATTCTATGAGTGTTTGATGAAAAAAACATTATTCACACTCGCTAGATTGTATTGTGCATCTTGGAGACCATCACCATTATCAATGTCCATCCTCGTGTCTGTTAACAATCTCCATTATGGAATGGTAATCAAATGATTTCATGCATGTTTGACATCAACACCTATATTCACATGTATAAATCTATGCGATTGTGGTGGAGAGGAAATAAAGACCTTGGTTAGAGGCTTCCATCACTCTACCTTGCTTCCTCTCCCAAGTTGCATTTATTGTTTTTTGGAGACAACTCATCAGAATGATCCTATTATGACATAGGTTCTGCATTGTGCTTATCGGCAGTGAGCATCGTCACATCTCTTTTCTGAGAAAATCACTCTGACATAGCTACTGAGCATGGGGATGGCTGACTCAGGACATGATTTTAGTTTTTTTTATATATATTTGTTTTGTATCATTTTTCTTGTACCGCCCAAAGCTCTGATCCTCTCTCTCTTTTTTCGAAAGAAAAGGATAATTAAATATAAAGTATTTCAGCCATCATCATAGCCTTTGATCTCACACTTTAGGGGGCATATGTTATACAAGAAAATGACCTTCTCATCAGCTTAGAGGACAAATACATGAAGACTGTAGGACTGACCAAGTTCACAGGGCCAGTTGTCAAGCTAACATTGTCTATACACTAGCAACCTCCTTTATAAAACTTCCTAGCAAGGCTAAGGGTGTGTTAGTGCCTAAAGTACCTCTTTCTGTTACCTCGAGAAGAGCGTTAGTTTACCATAATGAGTTTCTATGGGTCAAAGGAATGAGTTGACTGAGAAAATATCCATATATTTGCTCCTATATCAGCTCATAAAATCAAGGAAACATCAGAACTTGACCTGTTTGGGGGAATTACTAATTCCTAGTGGAGTATGCAAATGGTAAAGAACACAAAGGCATGGAAACATCACTACGTTTGCCTAATGGAACTCATGAAGGACTTGGAAACCCTATCCTCACATGCTATATATGCAAGTCTAGGGCCGTTGTGAAAGAGGTTGAACCATTTGAAAGGATTTCCTATTTGACTATCAAGCAGAGTGTAAGACTAAGGCATTAGAAGAGGTTAAGAAGGGGGACAGAGAGAGGAGCTAGAGGGGTAAGGGAAGGTTGATGCAACTGATGGTTGTAATAACTCTTTCTACATCAATATAGAATTGCAATGATGTTGTCCACTTCGATATGTCGATAGTATGACTTGTTTGTATGTTTATTCAATATCATTAGCATGAGTGGTTAAATATATGCAACTAGATATCTTTATATGTTCATGCATTGTTTATCAATTTTTTATGCTATGATATTACACTTGTCTTTTCTATGTTCAGGGTTTGATCTAGATCTGACTCAGGGGTCTTCTACCTAGCTGCATTGCACTCTCCAGCAACGCCACACTAAGACTTGAGGTAATAGTTCCTTCTCGCTTTGATATTCATTTGTTAAAAGCAAATATGCATATATATTTATGACAAATGCAGCTAATCTGACTGTCTGCCAAGGAGCCCAGGAAGATCCTTGAGGGTTTCTACATCATGAAACACCATGCATTAATCCCTATAGCATGGGGTGCCTTCCTTCTTGGAATATATTCTTGTTGTGAAGTTGCCCCAATCCTCAAGTAGAGCATTGAGTACTATTGTTGTCATTTCTATGTCATACATGACTTCCCCTAGCTCTTAAAGTTGATCCCTCATATCAGATATCTTAATGAAGTAGGGAGATATTCCTTCATTTGATATTTTCGTCTTGTACAATTCATTTCATAGAGGTATCACTTCTCCAGTTATGCTTACTGATAATAGCTCTACTAGTTTAATAGAGATTTATTTGGATGTATCCAACTGGGAGACATAAGGAATGAGAGAGCCTTTGATATATTCTATTAGAATCCTTTAAGCTCTTGTCTCATCCTTATTGTACTTGGCTAAGGCTTGATTTTTTTCATTAGCAAGGAAACTGATATTCCCTTTGATGTGTTCTAGGAGTTCATTCTCTTTGATAAGTAAATAAGTCCTCTTCATTCATGCAAGAAAGTTATTGGTACCTACTAATTTATTGCTTTCCTTGAAAAAAGATATTGATGTATATTTAGAAGGGGACATATACTTACTTGATAGATTTTTGAGATGTAGTAGATCTAGTTTCTCCTTGAAGTCTTGACAGCTTGCCTTCCTTAGATATTGATTTTCTTCAAGTTGCTTTCTCCAAGTGGACTTACTTGATGATGAGAGTTTCTTGATGACTTGTAGCTTGACGTAGGTCCTTCTTTGATCTTCTCTTCTTGTAGGTTCCTTTGTGTAAGGCTCTTATTCTTTCTTTGTAGTCTTTCTCTATGAAAGATAGATGGTAGACCTTCATGTCCTCTATGTTATAGAGACTTCTTCGCTAGATGGTGGAACTGTTGTATATGTTATTCCTTGATGATTATTCTTAAGATGTCATTTCCTTGGTCTATCACCTTAGCTCTGATACCATGTTGGAGAATTAAGGGAAATTAGGTGTAGTGTGATTCTTCTTGACTTTATAACAATTTGTGGAATCCTTTTACTTTTTATTGTTAGCTTAATCTTCTTCTTATTATTATTAACGCATGTGTGTGTACTTCATCAAACTGCTACCAAAAACATAAGAAAAAGAACACAAGATGTTAGCTCTCTACCAGGGTCAAAAACTCTCTTCTCCTGAGAGGAAAACCCATTAGTAAGTTTCTCTTATTGATCAATTCCAAACCCTAGACCCCTAACTAGAATGTCCTCCAAGCATAAGTGTTGGGATAGGGTCCTCTAGGGTCAATTTTCGGGCAAAAAGCCCAAGTTTTGTTGTAACGAATGTAAAGTCTCCAGAAGATGTGGTCACAGAGTGCATAGGTAGTAAAGTTATATAAAGGGTTTTGCCCTTCTTTTATGTAAGTTGTGTCAGCTTGTATGTACCTACCCATGGTCCATGGACCATGGGATTATAGAAAAACGAGATTCTTAGAGAGTCCAAGGAAGATATATGATAACGAAGGATGAAGATGAATGTAATGGGTCATTAACAATAAGAGTGAAGAAGTATTAGGGTAAAAGAGAGGCTCTACAGATGGGTGCGCAGAGGCCTAGAGTAGAGTCCGCAGCTGAGTGTGCGGATCCCCACAATTGAGTGTGAAGGGAAGTCTTGAGTTTCTAAGAAGAACATAAGCATTAATAAAGAGATTATTCCAGCAATTCATTTGTTTTATCTATTTATGAATGAATGCACTATTATGTTATGATGAATGATAGGTTTATGAATTAATAATTTACTGATGCACACTTTTACATGATTTGCATTGTCATATGAACACAAGTAATAATAGTTGTTTACACAGAGAATATCTTGTTGCATGTTAATGTTATCAAACACTTAAGCCAAGCTGGGTAGATACAAAACTAAGGGTAATTACAGAGGCACATAAGTGGTTGATTCACCTGTTAAGGGTCTGCGAAAGATAGTCACAGACGTTCATGAAGGTCTAGAGGTTGATAAAAGGAAGTTCTATCAATAAGCCTTAAGGGCTTATCGAACTGTGTGAAGGCAGGTTTAGGGCCTAAAATGGCATCACACTCATCTCTGGGTGCCAAAACTTGCTTCCAACATCCCCCCATTCTAATTTAGGTGAGACTTTCGTCTGCGCTCTGTGGGTTGATTCCAAAAGGGCCAATAGTGTAGGGATTTGTTTGGAAAACTTAACTCTGAACCTAGGTCAAGACCCACTAGGCCAACTTTGAACCGGTCTGTGACTATAAAAGTGACGATGATTTGGACCAGATCTACAAAATAACAATGTGAGACCAAGATTGGGTGAATCTAATAGCAAATAGATGCATTACATGGGACCACAAAAGCTTCCGTACATCATATTCAGATGAGGAGTTGGAACGCTGGAAGAATAGGTTGCATGAAGTATCTATGCTACACTGTAACATGATGACTAAATCATTGTGTTGTGTATCATTGGAGGTAAGGAGTTTTCCTCATTATGATGGTCTAACTGATGTAGATAAATTTTTGGATGCATTTGAAAGGGAGGTGCCTCAGAAACATCACTTCCAAGCACTGGATTTGGCACTATGCGCTACACCTACAAGATGGTGGGATATGCATAAAGACAATTTTGATGGATGGTCCAAATAGAGAAAAATGATGAAGGTGCAGTTTGGTCTCCCAAAGTGTGATTGATAGAGAAATATGATGGGAGGAGTGATCCATGCAATCACTTAGAACAGTGGACTCATGCTTAAAGAGTAGAGCCACAACCAAAGTGGGTGCATTTGTTTTGTCATACTTTGGATGTAATACCAATGAATTGGTACCTGGAGACAGAGCTCCGGCACAGAACGAACGAGTGGGATAGTTTGAGATAGAGATTCATGTTGATGTTAACCTTTGAGGATGGATTCAAGTACATTCATGATTCATTGCAGGAGGTCAAGGCAACGATCTTCAGAATACATAGGGTCCCCTAGATTTAATTCAACTAGATTGGACCACCCAACTACGCCATGCATTGGAGTGCTACAATGTGACTGTTGAAGAAGAAGCTGAAGATCCTAGAAACATTAATATCCCAGAGGTAGAAGGTCACCATGAAGTTGAGGGACTGTAGATAGAGAATCTTAATATCACCGTGCCACAAAAAACTAGACAAGTGAACACTGGAACAGAGGCGGAGCCAAAGTTTGCAAAGATAGGGGACTACTGGGATGATGCCATAGTCAATAAGGTCATTGATTTTCTCCATGAATATCAAGATTTGTTCCCTACAAAGTTTTTAGACTTGAAGGGGATAATAGGTGATTTAGGAGTGATGAAAATAATGTTGAAACCAAATGCAAAGCCTATTAAGGAGAGGCCATATCACCTTAATCATAAATACAAGGAAAAGGTCTGCCTGGAGTTGAAGATGTTGGGAGTAGGTATTATTGAACCAATGGAGGAATCTGTTTGGGTGATTCTAATGGTAGTTCAGGAAAAGAAGTAGAAGGATGAAATAAGGATTTGCATAGATCTAAGGAAGCTAAACGATGCCTGCATTAATGTTCTTTTGCCAGCACCATTCATAGATGAGGTATTGGATAACATTGGAGGATAGGAAGCATATTCATTCACTGATGGGTTCTCTGGGTAGAATCAGATAAAGATCGCGCCAAAAGATAGGAGTGAGACTACCTTCATGATTGAGTGGGGATGATTTCAGTATACAGTAATACCTTTTGGACTTAAGAACGCGCCAACAATATTCTCGCACATAGTCATTGCAGCGTTCAAAGAGTTCATTCACAAGTTTCTGAAGGTATATTTTGATGATTGGACCATGTTTGGACTGGTGAAGCACCATGTAGCTAGTTTGCTCTTCATGTTGGATACGTGCTGGAGGTATCAGATCATGCTAAGTTTGAAGAAGTGCTTATTTTGTGTCCCCTTCGGGATCTTGTTGGGTCATGTAGTGTGCAGACAAGGATTAATGGTGGACCCTGCTAAGTTCATGGTCATAGTTAACCTGGAGGCACCAAGGAGTGTTAAACAACTACACACAACACTGTGTCATTCTGGATATTATCGAAATTTCATTAAGACTTATGCTCAGATTACCGTGCTAATGGAAAAACTATTGAAGAAGGATGCTACATTCTATTGGAGTGAAGAATGTCAGTAGATCTTGGATGTGTTAAGGGAGAAGATGGTCACCATGTTGATCCTAGTATTCCTAGATTGGAAGGAGGATTTTCATGTGCATGTGGATGCGTCATGTATTACGTTCAGAGCAGTAATGACACAGGCCGGTGAAGGAGAATTAGATCACCTGATAGCCTTTGCAAGCAGGAAGTTGTCGAAGGTTGAAAAGAATTATTTGACAACAGAGCATGAAGGGTTGGTTATGGTGTACGCACTATAGAATTTTAAGCACTACCTGCTAGGGGGACACTTTAAGATGTATACATACCAATCTTAATTAATGTACCTAGTCAACAAGCCTATGTTGGGGGCAAGGGGAATATGCAGATGGATGTTGTTGTTTCAAGAGTATGATTTCAAAGTTATTTTGAAGCTAGGGTGATTAAATTTGGGGCTAGATCATCTATCGCACATTGAAATTGGAGATGAGCCTACCAATTTAGAGGAGGGGCTACCTGACGCATATCCTTTTGTGATGCACGTGGCAGACAATCATGTTACACACATTATCCATTTCCTAACTATAGGAATGGCTCCAGATGGATACGCGAGTCAAAAGAAGAAGGAATTGGTGGTGTGTGCAACAGATTATTCTATTATTGTAGGCTACTTGTATAAGATGGGATTGGATGAAATACTATGGTGCTATGTGCCTGATTTTGAATGAAGTAGTATCCTAGTTGAAGCTCATGGAGGAGCTGTGGGAGGCCATTATGCAGGAAAGGCAACAATGTAGAAGATTTTACGCGACGGGTTGTGGTGGTCAACATTACATAAGGATTCCAAAGCATATTGTAGGGTGTACAATGCATGTCTAAGAACTGGAAGGAAATTGTGGAGGGATCATCTCCCTTTGAATCTGTAGGTATCATTGTAGCCATTCGAGAAATTGGAAATTGATTTTGTAGGACTGGTTTAGCCTCCAGAAAAGAAGACGAGTTTGTGGTACATCATCACCACGACCAAGTATTAGACCAGATGGGTGGAGGTACAACCCATGAAGTACTATATAGGGGCAACAAAAACAAAATTCCCATTTGACTATGTGTTGACTAGGTTTGGTTGCCTGAAAATCTTAATGAGCGATCGCGGTACACATTTCCTTAATGAAATGATCAGTGTGTTGACAGAAGAATTCCAAGTTTATCACCAAAAGGGTACGCCATATCATCCTCAGGCCAATGGGACAATTGAAGCATTTAATAAGGTATTGGAGAATGTGCTAACAAAGGTTTGCAATGTGCAGAGGAATGATTAGGAAATGCATTTAACATCTGTGTTATGGGCTTATAGAACTAATTGTAAACATTTTACTGGTCAAACATCATTTAGGCTGGTCTATGGCATAGAGGTTGTGATGCCTATGGAGTATATCATGCCTAGTTTATGCATAGCAGCATTCATAGGGATGGAAGATCGTGCAGCCTTAGTAGAATGGCTCACGGAGCTAACAGAGCATGAGGAATATTGAAATGCAAGATCCACTAAGCTAACATGAATCTTATGGACGGACTACACCACGAATGGTTTTTGGCTTCATTGTTGCCTCACTTAAGGGTTGCTTTATCACAGCAAAATATTGGGACCTCGGTGAAAGCCCTAGATATTGGAATGATATTTCATGAGACTATGATTCAATATGCTTCTTTGGGAGTTTAGGAGATTCACACAGAGTTGCAAAATATTTTCCTAGAGTTCCAAATTCTAAAGAAAGATAGAGTGGTTCAACCAGATGTGCGTGAAGAAGTTTGGTGCCTAAAGTGTAAAAGCTAGGGACATGATAAATATCATTGCCTTGTCTTCATGAATTATTTTGGAGGAGGAGGACCGATGCCTCTGAGGCCAAAAGCTTAAGCAGGGTCAAGTACAGGGCCCATGTTGTGGTGTGCTATCTGTTAGGTATATGGAAAGCATGTGAAAGACAACTGTCACTTACTACAGAAGTTTGTATAGACACCACAACAACTCTTCTGTAACTTCTGCAAATCAGTGAGTCACGATGAGTGAAACTATCGTAGCTATGTGTTAATGATGGAGAGAACACCTACATATCGAATGCGTACAAAAACACGACCTTCGGATCAAGGTGTTGGGGCAGTTCATGGAGGATATCAGGGGTGTGGATGAGGCCGAGGAAATGGAGGGCCTGTGAGAGGTCAAGGAAAAGTTATTTGTTACAATTGTGGAGGGCTAGGATACAACGCATGGGAGTGTATGAACTCGAAACACCTGTCGTGCTAATACTGTACTCAGTTTTACCACACAATAGAAGAATTCTCGATACTAATAATGAAGATGTGGGAAAAGGGGATGCATCCTCAGCAACCTACCCAGAACTTGTAGATGATGAGGGTTGAACCCTGCAAAGAGGATCCTAATGTGAATATCATGCTACAAAGTGAAATGGCAATCGGCAAAGATAAAGGAAAGTAGCCTAAAGAAAGTGAGTGGGTCTACAAATCTCCAGAAAGGAGGTTGGATTTGATTTGGAGTGCATGAAAGAAACTTTAATGGAAGCGAAGAAAAGCTTGGCTGAGGCTTCTACCTCAGGAAGTCAAGATAAGTAGTTCGAAGTAATGGATCTTGCCATGCTTACCTCATTCTTGGAGACATGTATGAAACTACTTCGTGATAGTAAGGCCTTGAAAGGATTACAGGAGTTGATAAACAAATGTTCCAGTAAAGAAAATTCTCTTGAAGGTCCATGCATAGTTAGAAAAGTTGGTAAGCATAAGGCCAGAAAAGGGCATGAGATGAGACTCATTGCGTAAATAGGGGAATATGAAATGGACAAAGTTATTCTAGATTTTACTGTAGTGGTCTCCAATTGAATTGAGGATGGTGAATGAATAAAAGATTATCCCCATAGGAAGACTGCAAGGAGTGACAGTAGGTATGAAGGCACGAGTGCATTGGCTAGTTTTGAATTGATAGAGATTGTCGATGACAACAATCCCTATCCCTCACTCCTTGGGATAGACTAAGCTACTGACATGAATAGGGTGATTAATTTGAAGAAGTGGATAATGTCATTTGGGAGGAAATATTTCCACGTAGTAGTACCTTTGGACCCTACAAAAGGACCATGCTATACTGAACTAGTTCATGAGTATGAAAGTGAGGATGATTTGGATCAAATCTACAAAATATCAGCACGAGACCAAGATTGGGTGAATCTGACAAGAGATGGATGCATTACATGGGACCATGAAAGCCCCTACACATTGGATTCAGATGAGGAGATGGAACACTGGCATAATAGGTTGCATGAAGTATCTACATTGCATTGTAACATGATGACTAAATCGTTGCGTTGTGTATCATCAAAGGTAAGCCATTTTCCTTATTATGATGGTGTAACTAACGTAGATAAATTTTTGGATGCATTTGAAAGGGAGGTGCCTGAGAAGCATCACTTCCAAGCACTGGATTTGGCGTTGTGTGCTAAACTTGCAAGATGGTGGGGTACACATAAAGTCAATTTTGATGGATGGCATGAATACAGAAGAATGATGAGGGTTCAGTTTGGTCGTGAAAAAGTGTGATTGAAAGATAAATATGATGGGAGGAGTGGACCACACGATCACTTAGCAAAATGGATTGATGCTTATGGAGCAGAGCTGCAATTGGAATGGGTGCATTTGTTCTCTCACAGTTTCGATGTAATACCGATGACTTAGTACTTGGAAATAGAGCTCCATAATGGCACTGATGAGTGAGACATTTTGAGACATGGATTTGTGATGACATTCAACTTTGAGGATGGATTCGAGTGCATTAATACCGTAGGATCCCTTGGATTTGATTCAACCAGATTGGACCACCCAACTGTGCCATGCACTAGAGTGCTACAATGTGATTGTTGAAGAAGAAGAGGAGGATACAAGGAACATTAATATCGTAGAGACAAAAGGTCATTGTGAAGTTGAGGGGGTGCAGATAGAGAATATAGATATCACCGTGCCACTAAAAACTAAACAGGTGAACATTAGAACAAAGGTGGAGCCAAAGTTTGCAATGATAGGAAACTACTCAGATGATGCTATGGTCGATAAGGTTGCTTATTTACTCTGCAAGTACCAAGATTTGTTCCCTACAAAGTTTTTAGACTTGAAGGTAATAATAGGAGATTTAGGAGTGATGAAAATAATGTTGAAACCAGACGCAAAGCCTATTAAGCAAAGGCCATATTGCCTTAATCCTAACTACAAGGAAAAGTTTCACTTGGAGTTGGATAAGATATTGGTAGTAGGTATTATTGAACTAGTGGAGGAATCTGATTGGGTAATTCCAATGGTTGTTTAGGAAAAGAAGTAGAAGGATTAAATAAATATTTGCATAGATCTCAGGATGTTGAATGATGCCTATGTTCATGATCCTTTCCCAACACCATTCACAGATAAGGTATTGGATAATGTTGCAGGACAGGAATCATATTCATTCACTGGTGTGCTCTCTAGGTACCATCAGATAAAGATTGCGCTAGAAGATAGGAGTAATACTACCTTTGTGACTAAGTGGGGATGCTTTCAGTATACAATAAAGAATTTTGGTATTAAAAATACACCAACAATTGTTGGGCAGCGGATCCCCCGTGTAATGGTGTTGGGGCTCAAAGCCCACAATTTTGGGGAATAGGATGGTAAAGGCTCCGCAAAGTGCGTGGAGCGTGAATTGTAATGTGTCAAGTCAAAGGGTTGTTCACCCAAAAATAATGTAATAAAATAGATAGTGAGTCAGCCTGCCCATGGTCTGTGGACCATGGGAATGTATAAAAAGAGCAAGGCTCTAAGGGTAGAAGTCAATTTTAGTTTTTTATCTTAATGTTATGGGTTTATGAGGGAAATATTTTCTCTGCATTTGTAAGTTTGAGTCAAGGGTGTTGGTAGATAGATAAAGGCTCTGCAGCTATGTGCGTAGAGCTTTGGTAGAGTCTGCAACTGTGTGTGCGGACCCCTGTAGCTGAGTGCGCAGGGTAAGTAGGGGATTGTAATGAAGCAAAGAAAATAATAAAATAAGTTGATTCTAAAATATTATGGATCTAGCTGCATTTTGGTTTATGCATCTGTTATGGTCTATATGTTTCTGTTTGGAATATATGCTTATATATGATTACATACACTAGTTATTATTAAATGTTTGCTTAAATATCTTAAGAAGTAGATTTGAACTATAATAAACTCATAATAACGAGAGGGCATCAGTGAAAATCTACAGGAAGGCCTGATAGCCTTGTAGAGGGGTGCGAAGTGCAAATCAATTTACGACCCTTCCAGACCACATCTAGAGATCCCAAGGGTGTGGAAACCTAGTTCCAGCACCCTCCCCTACTACATCAGGTGAGACTTCAGTCCGCGCTCTGTGGCCTATTGCTGAAAGGGCCAGTAGCACGAGATTTGTTTGGCTAATAACTCTTCCAAACTTCGGTCAAGCCCCTACAAGCCAACAAATGGTTCCATTGCTCAGATCAGGATCTGCCTAAGGGATGTCTAATGTCGAAACACTAGAACCCTATGAAGAAAGATATTGAAGATTGGTTGGATCATAAACTACACGAGTTCGTGTTACATGAAAAAAACTCACAAATATCTGAAGAGAGGTGGCTAGATCACTACATATATACAGAGATCCATGAGATCTTCTTTGTGACCTTCTTGATTAGAGCTGTATGAGTGGATTGCAAGGCTAGCTGACAGTTAGGGAAGGTTTAGATTGGATCAACCCATTGTGTGGACTCCAGAGTTGATAAGCCAACAAATGGTTTTGTTGCTCGGATCGGGATCTACCTAAGGGATGTCTGATGTCGAAACACTAGATTCCTATGATTGGTTGGATCATAAACTACACAAGTTCATGTTACATGAAAAAAACTCACAAATATCTGAAGAGAGGTGGCTAGATCACTACATATATACAGAGATCCACGAGATCTTCTTCGCGACCTTATTGATTAGAGCTGTATGAGTGGATTGCAAGGCTAGCTGACAGTTAGGGAAGGTTCAGATTGAATCAACCCATTGTGTTGACTCCAGAGTTGGTGCGCAAGCTAGAAGCATTTGAAGACAAAATTGCACATGCATTAGATAACTGGTTGGATCGGATAATAGGAGGGTTTATCACTGAGTTCGTGATAGACACAACTGTGAGTTATAACAAAGAAAAAAGACGCTTTCTCCAAGGACCATGGGGTAAGTACATAAAATCATTGAATACTTGGATTAAAATGATGTTATGTGAAAAATAGATTATGTGCTTCCGTTGATGTCTAGGGTAACATGGCGGAAGAGGCTACTGAGGGAGCGAAGGGTTAGAGAACAAACCCCTGATTTCGTTGATGCAAGAAAGCGAAGAGGAAATCACTGGGTTCTCTTTGAGAAGCGTCATCCAGTTGATCAAGTAGCACATTTCACTGTTACGACCCCCATCCATGCCATCACTCTCCTCACCAACATTGATCCCATCTTCACCTACCCCTCCTCTGCTACCACCAAGGGTCGAAATGGCGAGTCAATCAAGTTGCCCGTATTCAAAGGCATAGGAAATGAGGAACCAAATCAGTTCTGGTTCGTGGTAAAGGTAGTATGGGAAGCCTAAGGCATTACAAATTATAACATAAAAAAGGATACATTGGTGAGCATGTTGCAGGACCGCGTGTTGACATGTTACATAAAGAATTCTGGTGATCATCCAAATGCCAGTATAGTGGAGATCCATAATGCATTGAACAAAGAATTTAGCTGACCGAAATCAAAGATGCAATTGATCATTGGGATCAAAGAAATCGTGATGTTGCCAGGTGAAACCCCATGGGATTTGGATTAGAGGTTGAAGAGTAAGATCCATGAGGCTAACATGACATTGACAGATGCACAACACTGCGCGTGGTATGTGGTGTCTTTGACACCACATCTAAGGACAACACTGCCACAACAAAAGATCTCAACCCAAGATGAAGCATTAGAGATAGCGATGAGGTTGCATGAAACTCCAATACAGGATCTTGGGTTAGGAGTTTATCAAATCCATGCACAACTACCAAACTTATGCTTGGAAATGCAAAGTTTGAAACAAGATAAGGTGCCTCAGTCAATAGTGCATGAAGAGGTGTGGTGCATAAAATGTAAAGGCTAGGGCCATGATAAGGATCATTGCTCAATATTCATGAACTATGTGGCAAGGGGAGGACCAATGCCATTGTGACCAGAGGCATAGGTGGGGCCAGGTGCAGTGCCCGCGCTCTGGTGCATGATCTATTAAGTCGGAGGAAAGCACACAACAAACAACTATCATCTATTACAGAAATTTATTCAACCCACCAACAACTATTTTTCAATTTTTGTAGATTGATGGGCCATGATGAACAAAATTGTCAAAGTTATGAGTTGTTGATGGATTGGATGCCTACTTATAGGATGCAGACTAAGGCATGACTTCAAGATCCAGCTGTAGCAATAACACGTAGTGGATTCTAGGGACGCGGATGAGGACAAGGAGGAATGGTACCCGGACAAGGGTGCATACAGTTAATCTACTACAATTGTGGGGGACCTAGGCACTACGTGCATGACTGCATGAACCCAACCAGAACATGTTGCCTGTAATATTACCAGTTTGATCATGAAGTGGTAAATTTACCCACACTAATCGCAAAAATATGTGAAAAGGGGGTGCTTCAGTCCAATCCCACACAAAATGTCCAAATGATGAAGGTCGAACCGTGCAAAGAGGACCCTAATGTGAAAATGGTGCTTAGAAGTGGTGCAAATCTAGGAGAAGATAAGGGGAAATAGCTAGAGGAAGATACCTAGGTTTACAAGGCCCCTACGAAGAAACCTAACTTTGATTTGGGGCAGGCGAAGGAGGCATTTATGGAAGCTAAGAAGAGCTTCGTGGAGGCCTCTACTTCAGGTAGCAAGGATCAAATTGAACCAAAAATGGATCCTTATATGCTAACTACATTTTTAGAGACATGCATAAAGCTACTCTGAGACAATATATAGGGATTGCAAGAGTTGATAAATAGGTGTGTAGGGTTGGGTGAACTACACATGGTCCGAAAACTAGCCAAACATGCTTTGCACATAGGGCAGGAAATGAGGTTAACTTCAAAGATTGGCGACTATGAGATGGACTAGGTCATTTTGGACTTAGGATTAGATGTGAATGTGCTACCTAAATATACCTAGGAATGCATGGACAGGCTCACACTACAATGGTCTCCTATTCAATTGCGGATCGCCAACCAACAAAAGATTTTTCCCATGGGGAGATTGCAAGGAGTTATAATAGACATCGAAGATGCAAGCACATAAACAAATTTTGAGGTAAAAGAAATTGTGGATGATAGTAATCTGTATCCTGCATTGTTAGGGATATATTGGGCCATGGATATGAATGGAGTCATCAACCTTAAAAGATGGAAAATGATATTTGAGAAAAAGTATCTCCTCGTAGTGATTCCGCTAGACCCAGCAGAGGGGTCGCGCTACACTAAACTTGTGCGCTATGAGGACACTAACGAAAAATTGGACTGCATCTACCAGATAATAGCGCAAGAACAAGATCGGGTGAATCCCAAAGTGGATGAGAGAATCTCATGGGAATGTGACAGTTCCTGCACTTCAGACTTAGATGAAGAGATTGAGCGATGGTAGAACAAATTGCATGAGGTCACAACACTAAATTGTAATATGATGGTTACATCACTATGTGGCGTAATGACAGAAGCAAGGGAGTTTCCCACAGATGTGGGTACAATGAACGTGGAGGAACCGGTAGACCACTGCGAAGAAGCAATTCTAGAACAAAAGTAGTAGGGTGCACAAATAGGGATGTTTTGCAAAACAACTGTACAAGGATGGAGGACAAGCCAACAAACTAGGATAAAGTGGCACAGAGGTAGAAAGAAAGCGCGTGTACGAGTGGGAGGAAAAAGTAGGGGAAGCGTTCGTTAGTAGTGTAAGATGCAAGTGTGTGCGGTGCGCATGCCTAACCAACTAAGAATAAAAAATTAGAACTCGCCACAATGATGCATTCTAGAAGAAACTCCCCAGACCACAGAATCCAAAGTTCAGTCTACACGTGAGGTCCTGGGAAAGGGAATTTTGCAATTACAGGAAACCATTCAGTGTAGCAGTAGCAGGCTTCATGAAATCGAGGAAGAATAGGTGTGACTGAGGAGGAGAAGGCAATGTTGGATGAAGATATCAACAAAATAAAAATCAGTGTCACACAAGTCAGCAGCGTGAATCAACAAATAAGGGAACCAAGCCTGGATGGGTCTAGCATGGTACTAGACGGAGCTACGACCCTGCTATCATGCTACAACCGCACCAATAGAGAAGTGTACCATATACAGTAGCGCCCAATGGGATAATGGATATGATGATACTCGAAAGGTGCCCACAGCCTAGGCTAGCAGGGCAGCTGAAATCTTGCACCTGGGGTGTGACCACTTGACTAGCTATGGAAAGCATGGCCTTAGTGCCCCAAGCAATTGAAAGGAGGCATGAGACTATAAAAAAGTTTGTAGGAGGCTTACGCAGAAAGAGGGTCTTGTCTAGGGCCAGTCAGTCAGCAAGACTACAATCACGCCAAAAGGGCTACGCTGCTGCGTGGAAAGGCTGGGAGATGATCATTGTCGTCACTATTCGTGACAAGATGTTCAACTTACCACAGAGAGGAGTGGGTGGTAGGCCATTAAGACAAGAGTCCCGAGCTAGATATGAAACGGTCTACTGCCAAGAACATATTAATGAGTTGGAAAAGGAGGGAAGGGTTCCATTCAAATTTACAATTTCATCTAAAAAACCTTGGACAACACTGGGATATTTGCGATTTGAACCAATACAGAACAACAAACATCTCACTACTAGGCATCCCATGAGTACCATGGCTAAAACACGAGCACAGTTCATGGAAGAACTGTATCCAACCCAAGAGGAGCCAGAAGAAGTGTCCACTGCCTCTGAAGTTCTAAAGTCCCCACGCACACCGCGATCCTGGAAATACAAGTAGATTATGGGGCCAGTTCGGGTATCACCAAGATTCAGTAAATTATCAGTGGCGAAAAAGGGAAAAGTAATAGAGGAGAACAAGGAAGATTTGCAAGCCCTGATCACTTAGATCGAAGCACAGGTTATGGAGGAGGAGGATGCTTTCCAGATACCTTCACTACCATTGTATATCTCTCCATGGAACGAGACGACTAAGGTACCTAAGGATCTAGAGGCCACGAAGAGTACGCTCCAGACTCCGCTTCTTCCAAATGAAATAAGATTTGATGGTCTTCCACTGGGCCGAGTATCGAGTATCAAGTTCAAAGATTAGGATCTCGTGGACAGTGAGAAGTTCCTTCAATTGGTCGAGGAGAAATTACTGCAGCTGAAGAGGTTACAGGGTCTGGAACAGGTGGGAATACTCAATCTAAGGTGGATACCCCACTACCACCACACGGCCATCACCATTTTTGTTATCTGAAAGTTACTATGTCTGGTACATGACATGTATTTCTAGTTGGAGGAACCGATTCCCATCACCGCTGATTTAGTACACCGAATTACCCATCTTCCTACTAAAGGGAATGACCCAACAGACATAGCCGTAACGAGTAGCAATGTGGGACTCACAGAAGTAATGAAGGCTAAATATAAGCTAGAAAAGTTGAAGCGCAGGTATGTAATAGCAAGCATCAGAGACCAAGGAGTGTACATGGCCACCCAGTTATTAGCCAATAAGCTCATGATGAAATGTCGTGCAGATGAGGTACTAGTCTTTGTCATTGTGCTCACTGAGCATTGTGCAGAAGGGGTTTAGTTCAACTGGGTGCAGTTCCTCTGTAATTAATTTTTGACAAATTGTCAGGAAGCACAAGAACAAGGTAAGACTTTCCATTATGCATGCCTACTCCTAACAATCCTACTAGTGACAGGAGAGTTGCCGAAGGGCAGCCAATTTCCCGACATTGAGAAGAACCTCCTTGAAGTGGTGCAATATAACTTGCTCCAAGAAATGAAAGATGCCAAGAGGATTCGTGAGATCAAGGTATCTTGGATCTTCATGGAGGCAAGTATCTAGACATGGATCACTCATAAACCACAGCTATCCCCGACAGTATACAATTGTCTGCAAAGTATGGCTGAGTTCAAAGCGAACATACATAATCTATATATCTAAGCATGGAAGGATCCAAATCATACATGGGAAAATCTTTCATTCATTACAATGGATGATGCAATTTTTGAGGTAATGGGCAGCATGGGCCCTGGATGTAGCCGAATTGGAAAAGATGGCATCATAATAGCAAAAGAAGGAACTCAAGTTGCGAATCACCATGATGGCAGAAAAAGCACGCCATGACCAGAAAGTAGCTTCACAGTGGGAGACGACTGAGGAAATCACTGAAGAAATCAGGAATGAGTAGGAAATTCCCACAAAGCAGGGCATACAAGGGGAAGTCAAAACACAAGAAGGCACTGCAAAATCAACCCAAATTAAGAGGCTAGGCACCCCAGAACCACCACATACATGAAAAAAGATGAAGATAACAAAGACCTTGGAGAAATACTTTCTGGACAGCAGTGAACTGACACATGGTGTCACTCAAAGGGCTTTGTAAAAGTTGATGACAGAGCAGTCAACTGTGTTGGGGGAGCTTAGGGCACAATTGCAAGCGTTACAGGTGCAACCTCAAGGAGGGATGATTCCGACCCTCACAGAAGGTATAATTGTAGTGGAGCCAATGGGGTGCACTTCCACTATGAGCACTTTAGTATTACCATCAGGCACCGTCATACTAGAGGCTGAAAGTGACATGAGGGCTTGGGGGTTGAATATGGCTGCCCTTCCTAAGGAAACCCTATACTAGCTATGGGATGGGGTAACCATTGAACTCTGTGCAAGGGACAGTTGCGCAAGCACAGGACAAATCTGGATCAAGTTAGTCTATAGTGCGATGACGTGGTCGCACACAACAAAGAATTGGAACAGGCCATGGCAGCAGTCTGTAGCAAGGTACTAGAGTTGGCTATGCTAGTAGAACTTCCACTAGATTACAAGATTCGTCACATAGCTGCAAGATCTGTATGGCCCAAGATGAGGCCATGAAAGCTGAGTGGGAATTAAACTTACAAATTGTGGAACTAAGGATGAAGGCACAGCCACCTACACCCCCGGAAGTTCAAGATTAGTGCCGTAACAAAATTCAAGTAGGATTGGAAGTGATAAGGTGCACTATCAAGGATTGCTCGGGATTGTTGGATCAGCCCCTCCTTACGCTTACATCCCTTTAGGAAGACCCAGCGCTACAACAGGTAGAGGCAAAAGAATAGGAGTTACAGCAAGCTTATGAAAACATCCAGGGGACTGTGCAAATGGTCGCCATCACATAGCAATTGGCCAAAATGAGGGAAGCCCAGGTTCTCAAGGCATAAGATGACGATGCTCGGTAGAAGGAAGCAGTGCTTAAAGCACGCATCCAACCTTGGCTTGATGAGTCATTTGCAGTCTCCACCACCATTGAGGGAAAGTTAGCACACATGCAGGCAATACATGAACCCAGACAAGCATCTGCAACTGTGACGGATGCATCAGTGGCTCACGTACAACAGGTGTGGTAGATGGCAGAAGAATTTGTTGCAAGCGTAAGCGAAGCACATAAATTGCTAGCAGACCTTAGCGCGAAGATTGATGCATGAGGCGAGTGACTAAAGACAATTCATGATGATTGTGTTGGGGGCCTGTTGGGTAGCAGATTCCCCGCATAACGGTGTTGGGGCTCAAAGTCCACAATTTTGGGTAATAGGATGGTAAAGGATCCACAAAGTGTGTGGAGCACGAATTGTAATGAGTCAAGCCAAAGGGTTATCTACCCGAAAATAATGTAAGAAAATAGATAGTGAGTCGGCCTGTCATGGTCCGTAGACCATGGGAATATATAAACAGAGCAAGGATCTAAGGGTAGAAGGAAGTTTTAGTTTTTGATCTTAATGTTATGGGTTTATGAGGGCAATATTCTCTCTGCGTTTATAAGTCAGAGTCAAGGGTGTTGGTAGATAGATAGAGGCTCTACAACTGTGTGCATAGAGGCCTGGTAGAGTCCACAGCTATCTGTGAGGACCCCTGTAGCTGAGTGCGCAGGGTAAGAAGGGGATTGTAATGAAGAAAAGATGATAATAAAGATAAGTTGATTCTGAAATATTATGGATCTGGCTACATTTTTGTTTATGCATCTATTATGATCTATATGTTTCTGTTTGGCATATGCGCCTATATATGATTCGTGCACTGGTTATTTATGTTAAATGTTTGCTTAAAGACCTTAAGAAGTAGATCTGAACTATAATAAACTCATAATAACGAGAGTGCATCGATGCAAATCTACAGGAAGGCTTGATAGCCCTGCAGAGGGGCACGAGGCACAGATCAGTTCGTGACCCTTGAATACCACATATAGACATCCCAAGGGTGCAGAATCTTGGTTCCAACACCCTCCCTTGCTACCTCGGGTGAGACTTGAATTCACGCTCTACGAGTTGTTACCAAAAGGGCCGATAGCACAGGATTTGTTTGGATAATAACTCTTCTGAACCTGGGTTAGGGCCCTATAAGCCAACAACAATCTTCTCGTGCATAGCCATTGTGGCATTCAAAGAGTTCATTCATAAGTTTTTTGAGCTATATTTTGATGATTGGACTGTGTTTGGATTGGTAAAGCACCATGTAGCTAGTTTCCGCCTTATGCTAGATATGTACTAAGGTATCAAATCGCACTAAATTTGAATAAGTGCTTATTTTGTGTCCCCTTCAGGATCTTGCTGGGTCATGTAGTGTGAAGATAAGGATTAATGGTGGACCCTACTAAGATCACAGTCATAATTAACCTAGAGGAGCCAAGGATTTTTAAACAACTACATGCAACACTGGGTCATAATGGATACTATCGAAAGTTCATTAAGAGTTATGCCCAAATTACTGTGTCGATGGAAAAGTTATTGAAGAAGGATGCTACATTCTATTGGAATGAGGAATTTCAGTGGAATCTGAATGTATTGAAGGAGAATATGGTCACTGTGCCGATCCTAGTCTTCCCGGATTGGAATAAGGAATTTCATGTGCATGTGAATGCATCATGTATTGCGTTGGGAGAAGTACTAACATAGGATGGTGAAGGAGAATTCGATCACCCAATAGCCTTTGTAAGAAGAAAGTTGTCGAAGGCTAAAAATAATTATTCGAATACAGAGCATAAAGGGTTGGCTATGGTGTATGCACTGCAGAAGTTCTGACATTACCTGCTAGGAAAACACTTTAAGATGTATACAGACCATTCTACATTAAAGTACCTAGTCAACAAGCATGTGTTGGGTGTGGGGGGGGGGGCAATATGCATATGGTTGCTTTTGTTTCAAGAGTATGATTTCGAAGTACTTATGAAGCCAGGGCGATTGAATGCAAGGCCAAATCATCTATCGTGCATTGAAATAGGAGAGAAGCCTACCAATTTATAGGAAGGGCTACCTGACATGTAGCTCTTTGCGGTGGGCATAATAGACAATCGTTTTGTAGAAATTATCCACTTCCTGACTATGGGAATGGCTCTAGAAGGATACAATAGTTAATAGAAGAAGGAATTGGTGGTGTGCGCGAAATTTTTTTCTATTATTGCATGTCACTTATATAAAATGGAATCGAACGAGATATTGTGATGCTATGACCTTGATTTTCAACGTAGCAATATCCTAGTTGAAGCTCATGGAGGAGCTGAGGGAGGCCATTATGCAGGAAAAGAAACAACGCAAAAGATTTTATGTACTGGGTTGTGGTGGCCAACATTGCATAAGGATTACAAATCATATTGAAGGGTGTGTGATGCGTGTTAGAGAATTGATAGGCCATCACAGAAGGATGAGGTACCTTTGAATCTACAGGTATCATTGCAGCCATTTGAGAAATGGGCAATTGATTTTGTAGGACCGATTTAGCCTCCAGGAAAGAAGATGGGTGTATGGTACATCATCACCACGACTAAGTATTTGACCAGATGGGCGGAGGCACAACCCATGAAGGACTATACAATGGAAACAACTACAAAGTTCTTATTTGATATGTGCTAACCAGGTTTGGTTGCCCAAAGATTTTAATGAGCGATTGTTGTACGCATTTCCTTAATGAAACAATCAATGCACTTATAGAATAATTCCAAGTTTATAATCGGAATAGTATGCCATATCAACCTCAGGCCAATGGGATGGTTGAATCATTTAATAAGTTATTGGAGAACATGTTGACAAGGTTTCCAATGCATAGAGGAATGATTGGGATGTGCAGCTGACAGAGCTCGAGGAAGTCAGGTTTTTGGCTGGATTCCATTAGCAAGTGCAGAAGAAATGTGAAAAGGCATGGCACAATTGACACATAAAACTGCACATATTCAAGTTAAATGAGTTAGTTTTACTATATGACAATAAGTTTGATAATTTTCCATGAAAATTTGAGATGCACTGGCTAGGGCCAAATGTTAACAAAGAGATTACCAATGGAGGAGCAATTCAGCCTATGAAATTAAATGGAGGTCCATTTCTGGGAAAGGTAAATGGAAACTGATTGAAGCCATACAATGGGGATCTAGATTTATGACTACATGATGGTAGCACAATCTTAGTACTCCAGGAAGCTACAAGGAGGTGTGGGACTATAAACTACATTGCATGAGTTGTAGAGCTACATGATCAAAGGTTTGCATGAAATAGGAGGATGTCCCAGTGCTAGGAGAAGCGCGAAGGGAGTTGTGCATAGGAGGGGAGACCACGCAATACAACCAAAAAGTAACCATTATTATCACTATTCATGATTTGAATACTAGAAGATGGTTAAGAGGAGCGAGCAACCAACATTTAAGGCAATTAAGGCAGAATTTAAGAGTAAAATCTTGGAGAATTTTCCACCAATCTAGCATTTATGGATGGATTTTGGGGGGAACGATGGAATTTGAATTCGAATTCACCTATAAATTATAGGTGGCCATCTAGTGAGAAACACTTTGCATTCTAAGAATTTATGAGTTGTGCTTTCTATTTTGCATGAACCACGAGTTCTTTGAGGATTTTCTCGCAAGCCCTATGTTCACTCAGTATTCTGATTCAAATAGAAAGCTTATGTGTCACATCATTCTAGGACCAGGTCCGAAAAAACTACAAGTGCTGGAGAGACTATTGCTTCTAAGGGAGCTACTCTTGAGGTTGTGAGTATGGAGGTTCCAGAAATAGTGCTTGTGGTGCCAAGGTCACCTAGGCTGAAACCTACACTGATGAGAGAGGTACCTAAGCCGAAAAATCATAAGAAAAATAAGTTGATTCTGGTGCATGAGTCACCAAGGAATCATGAAGCTACATAGGCGTAGCGGAAAGGAAAGCCGAGTACAAAGGAGAAGGGGAAGGTGGTAGACCCTATTTTAAAGTTGTTGGAGTATATCCCTCCACGAAAGGGCAAGGTGAAGGTCTTGAAGGACCCAGATGTCGGACAATTCTCCCTCAACACTCTCCTGTTGCCATAGAATATTACCTTTGAAGGTCCATGCTTGGTGCAGGTCCTGCATTTGAAGCTTGAGACAAGGATTTGGTGGACCACGAGCAGTTGCCCCCACCTTGCTATCAAAACCTTCATGCAAAGGGTTTTCTATAAAGAATATGGTGTCACCACATTGAAGCCAGTATAATGGATTCGCGGAGACAACAAGTCAGGGTTGTTGAACTTGTTATGGGTGCAGCACTACCATCAGTCAAACTTAAACCTAATTGTCATCAAACAGTTGTTGTGCTTGGTACACAACGAGTGCATGTGGCTGAATGTACCGATCCCCATAAGCAACATGCTAATCCACAATATCACATTATTAGCACACTCAGAACTGAATCTGGCCAAGGTGTTTAGTGGAAAGACTAGCGAGTGCGACCTCACTAAGAAGATGAAGGACAAGTTCAAACTTGTCAAAAAGCCACACGGGTATTTGATTACCAGCATTACTAACCCCACAGTTAAGATTGCCACACAAATTTTGGTTGGGAAGGTGATGAGGAAGTTCCGCACAGATGAGGTGCCGACACGAGTAGTTTCTTTAGCAGCTCAGTGCGTGGAGGGTGTACAATTGAACTGGGTGCACTACCTATTTAGCGATTTCCTCACAAATTGCAAAGATGTGCAAAACGATAGTAAGACTTTTCACTATTCGTGGATATTTCTGTCAATAGTTCTAGTCATGTGGGACTTGCTAAAGGATAACTAATTTCCTCATGTGGAGAAGGATTTACCAGAAGCAACAAAGTTTGCGTCTCTTTGGACCATGAAAGATGTTGCATGGGTAACTGAAAGATAAGTCTTATGGGTGCTGATGGAGGTCGGTATTTCCATGGCCATCAACCAGAAGCCATGGTTGTCACCAACTATGTTTGAAAAATTGTTGTAACATTCCCTTAAGGTCTTCAAATTTTTCTTTTGACTATTTGAATCACCTATAACACTTTAACATGTCCTAGACCTAATTCAATGAGAAAAAAAAATCGTTCACATATATTATAAAAATAATATTTCTTTTCATGAATAAATAAAAATATCAAAAGTACATTTATGAAGATCGAACCTAGTTACATTTCCTTCAACAACCCTTCCCTTGCTTCAGATTCGTAGATCCAAAGTCTCACTTCTTGTTTTTAAAGTTCTTCTCGATCTTGACAACATATCGATATGTATCAATAAGCGAGGAGATGTCCAGGAACTCCATTTCATCCTGGATGTAATTATGTAGAGAAATGTGGTACTTGAGTACTAAATGTTGCTTAGAATCATTGATACACATATTCTTGTGAAGGGCATGTAAAACACTTGTGAACTCTAACACATATTGATCCCTTCCCTACCGCAACATGGTACACTTTATGTATTTACCTTCATATCTCATGAAAGGGTAATATTGTTCCTTGATGGAATCTTGGAAAGAATTCCAAGTGGGCACAATTGAAAATAGTGAGGATTCCCTCTTGTCCTTTTGTTCACAGTAGGTTTCCCATGAGTCCTTGACATTTGGGGCAGTTTTGAGAAGTGAAAAAGTAAAATTTTCGTAATTAGAAAAGTCATGAATTGAAAAATATCCTTCCAACATATTTAACCATTTATATATTGCATCCGCATCTATCTCACCTTCAAATATAAGAATATCAAATTTAACTTGTACATTAAAATGAGTGGTTCTTCCAGAGTGGCCGTTGGATGAAGATACATCACCTGTGGGTAGTCGCCAAAGGATTCGAGACAATTTATCCATCATCGTGTTCCTCTATTGCTCGAGGGCTTCCTCAAGCAATATTTTGAAAGGATCTCCTACCCTATCATATTTCTTTTCTTCCACCATGGGAGGTCATCGGGGTTTGAGAGGCTGGTATTAAAATGGTTCAACCAGTTCGAGCCCTAACTCCTTATACCCTAACTTTTCTATGGACATGAAAAGAGAAACAAAGAAAGAGTAGATCACTCTGATAATATTGATTGAGACTTATGAAAGAACACAAAAATACAAAAATACACATATACACAAATATGCAACAAAAATAAAACTTCATTTCATTAATATCAAAGAACTGAAATAATCTTACATATAGAGATGGAAATAAACTAGCTTGTGCAATGGTAGCTTATCTTTGAGAAGAGATGTGGTGGCTACATGCCTATGAACTATGTTTCAATGAGGCTCGAAGGCCTATTTATTATTAATAAATAATGGAAAACCCTAAACATTCAAAAACCTATCCCTAGGAGATGAAGCTTCAAAACTATGGGCCTCATTTGGATAAATTGGTACATCAACTTCCTGAGGTTATAACTTTGGCATACAATCTACTTGGCACACACAATACCTCATTAGAAATATTTATTTGAGGAGTACAAATTTAAACTACTAACATGAGTCATCGCCTCATGTTTCTTTTTTTCCAAAAAAAATGTCATTTAGTGCCTCAATTATGGCTCCAAAAGTACACAACCCAAAAAAATGTCAAAAATAATAAATTGTGCTACAATTAAGGAAATTGGAAAAGTGAAAAAAATAGTTGTGGGTGTCCAAGTGGAATAGGTGGGTGGCCACCAATATCCACCTAGATATTAAGAGGATTCCAATATGATCAAATAAAAATTGGAGGGTGAAGAGATAAATGAAGTGGATCCTTCATGAAGATGAAGCATAGATCAGGTCTATCATCATGAATGCAATGTTGAAGCATCAAAGAAGACAATTTGGCATTGCCACCTCATCATGAAGTCCATGTCATCATTATCAAGTTGTAATTTGTACAAGTGTCATCATAATGGTCAATATTTATCCACATGTCATATCATATAATCATGTGGAATTTAATGACGTATTCTCAAGAAAAGGATAAAATGTGATGTGTGGAAGTCCAAGAGTCATATGTGGAATATGAAAAGTCACTTAATCATATATGGAGAAAATGTATTTAGGAAAAGTCCAAAAGTCATTGGAAGTTCAAGAGTTGTTTAGAAGTCCAAGATACATGAGGGTAATTCAAGAGTCATGGGGGTATTAAATATCATTCCCTTTTTAATAAAATAAACCTCATAACTCAAGAAAAGGGATTTTTGGAGGCTTAATATCTGGAGAGCTAGTCTTGGCTTCTCTAATTGGCATGGGAAAAAATAGCCTAGTCTTTGGAGAAGCAAGAAGTGACTTAATGTTCCACTATTGGAACTAGTATTCAGCATTGTAATTGATGTACTTTGATCTTTCACCTTATAATTGAATATCTATGAGCTAGCACATTTTAATACATGTATTGCAAATGTTTTAGACTATCCTAGGGATTTTTACAGTATATGTTGTTTTCATATATACTAGAGAAACTTGGCTGTTTTGGTGGATTTGGTGCTTACCTTATTGAATGTGTATTGTATTTTCCTTAATATCATTGTGTGAACTATTTCACTAATGAATAATTTCATGCTCTCATGTTCCTCTTATTGAATAATGCTATTACTTTCCTCTTATAGCCTTACCTTTTGTCTCTCCTCATGAATATTTCCTTTTACATCCTGCAATTCGCAATTCACAATGTCATCTTACTTGCTTATTCAAATTTTATGTATATAATCTCTTATGTTATCCATTGAAACCAAGATAAACCTTTGTGTTATGGTGGTTAGGCTGATACTCTGGATTGGGCTCGTACTCCAAATGGTATGAGGTCTAATTGGGACTTTCACATCTGGGAGACCCCGTGTATGTTGGTGGTATCCAACACCGTCAATGATTGGTGCTAGAAGGAGGGATAGATGACAAGTTGTGCCAATTGAGTTTGTTTTGAATCTCTTATCTTAAATGGCTCTTTCCCAAATCATAATCCCAAGATGGTTTTCTAAGGAGCTTGATTTTACCATCTCTATGAAAATCATTCATCACTTGTCTCAATTAAATTTTTATGGTTAGAGTGAACTAATTGTCCTTGTATACTTCTTTCAATTTATCCATTTTTGTCTCTCTAATGGAATTCACAATAAATATGTCATGTCCAGGTTTTCCACCATCACATTTGAAGGTCAGGTAAATAAATGGTGTCATACATTACCTATTGGTTCTATACATTCATTTGAACAAATTGTTAAGGAGCTTCGTGAAGCTTTTGATAGGTATGATCATCAACATTTATGTGATAGAATTGTTTTTCTTAGAATGGAACCTAGTGAATCTATAGAGGAATTTATTAATCAGGTTCTTCACCTTTGCTATGAATTTCCTAAAGGAGTTATTGATTAAGAATTAATTTTGGAAAAAATTGGTAATTTGATTCTACTCTGTTTCAAATCTTTTGAATTCGAACCCCCGGATAATTCTCTCTCAAAAACTTTGGCTAACAATGAGACACCTCAATCTCCTAAGGAGGAAGATATTATTCCTTTTGTTCCTTGTCCTCCTCCTTGTATAGTAAAAATTTGGGTGTCCCCTACTGATGATGTTAAAGTTGGGAGATATGAAAATCAAACTATTGATCTATCCATTCAATGTGCATCCAAATATTATGATCCACATCCTACTGAGGAAAAATTAGAATGGTTCAGTAATTTCATGGAGTATAAAGAGAAAGTTGATCCCTCAGGTTTTGAATGAGATCCAAATGAAAACTTGATTGTCTCGAGTGATAATTTAAAACCTCTACAACCTATCTTTCACGATTCCTTATTTCATGATCTTATTTTTTCACTTACTTCAACGTTTAATGATGTTAAACCTATTGTTTCAAGTGGTAATCAAGAATGAGGTGGTAGTATTTCACATGCATAAGAGAAAAGTGTTGAAGATATGTCTTATCTTCCTCCCTCTTTCAAAATGATAATATTGCCTTTCTGGTTGATCTCTAATCTTTTAATCTTGATAACCTGTCAAGTGACTCTGAACCTCACATCCAAGTTGAGAATTTGGATAACCATTACCGTGACATCCTTGTTTCCATTAACAAATGTGGTGGTTAATATCAAAGTAAATAAGATGATATCTTCTATTCTTCTGAGGGCTCAGATTTACAAGATTTCAATTTAGGTCTGTTTCTCATAGTTTACAATCTCCATTTGTGAATTGGGATGCTCTTTAATTCAAAATGATTCTGAATTTTCTTTAATTCTTACATCTTTGGATGATAAATCTAACGTGGTTAGTTTTTAGGTTCTTGAATCTTTGGAAGATCCTGGTCAATCTATGTTTCATATTGGTATGCCTATCTTTGACCACTATACTTATGATAATGAAGCTTACCCATTTTTCTTTCAAGTTCAATATAATTTAAGTACAACTGCTCATCCTCCTCTTGATTCCTTCAATATTTCTTCATATTTAGAACATTATTCATTGTACCCAGATATGTTTGAGGATTTTTTCACACCAACGGCCCCCCCTATATCTTTTCAATCTTTATCTGGATGAATATGGGTTCAATTAGGTATAGGATGGTGTGATACTACAATCGCAAGATGAAAAGTTTGAATATACTATTCATGACCTATTCAACTGTAAATATTCCATAAAAGGGGGAATATGTTCCAAATTTGAATGATTAAGGGAATTTTCAAATTGTTGTATCTCAATTTTATATCCATCAAGAGCCCAATGTGTTTAACCTTAAATATGATCAAACTAGTGGTATTCACAATGATTTCATTAATACGTCTATTGATAGTGGTCCATATCTACCTGTTGATGTTTCTAAGCCACCCAAAATTTATGATCTACAATCAAAATGTTCTGAGACCTATCAGGAAGTTGAGGCACTTCAACTCCCACTGATGTTTATGTCAAGTCCTTGCTATCCTATTGAGTGTAGGTTTTAACCCCATACAGAAATTACCTGCATATGAATTCTAAAACACAAAAAAAAATAAAAAATGCGAGGGCATAACACATAAAACACATATACACAAAGATTTTCCCACTGGATCCGAAAATTGGGACTACTAGCTTGATTTTCTGTTATGTTCCTTTCAATGTTACAATAATATTTATACATGCTGAAGCATCCAATACCATGGACTGAAAACCATCACATCCAATACCATGGATCGAAAACCATCATGTCCAATACCATGGACCAAAAAACCATCGCATCCAAAAAACATGTGCAAAAACCATGCACAAAACCATAGGTGGTTCCGCCCAACCTAACATAGGGTCCAAAATCAAAATTTTCTGGGGCACTGCCCCGGACCACATAAAGTGGGGTTATAGGTACCCCTAAAACACCTTGTTAACTATGTGGAAAGAATATAACACAACCCAACATTGAGATCTCCAAACTAGGTTGGATCTAGATTTTCACACATAATTATTTCCTTAATATTCATCCATTGGTTATGAGTTCATTATTAAAGGACTCTTGGTATTTTCAACCTGATCTTCATGATCTCCAAGATATAATTTTTTATTACATGAACGGTTCTTGTTGGTTATTGCCTTTTCATGTGAATCCCTTGAATTATATCATTTTGATGATCAAAATAAAGCTAATAACATGTCATTTTGATGATCAAAATAAAGTAAATTTTGGGTTGAAGTATTTTCCTGTGTTAAACTCTTCCGAACTTGACCATCTTATTATCTCTTTTATGCATATTATGAGGCTAATCATATCCATGGCACGTTTTCTTTTTTGGAATAATTGTACTAAGTTTTATTAGTACTAAGTTTTATTTGAAATATCCAAATACCAAAACCCTTTTATTAGTACTTAAGTTTTATTTGAAACATTTTTCTAATATTTTGTCAACCCGATATCCTGATTGGTTTCCTGGATTCATAATATCAATAATTGTCTTAAATGCCATAATATTTCTTATTTTTTACTTTGCATGTAATTATATACAAAGAGAACCAATAAAGAATCGGAAGTTTCCTATGTTAATCCACCAATCTGATCATAATACTGAATATTCTTGTTGTGACGTAATACATTAATTGAAAATTCGTTTTCCCATAAGTCCCATGGTTTTCATATTGGTTATCTTGAATATTGGGATCCAGTATTTGAATGGTTAGAAAAATTTTACGTGGCAAGCTATTATATAAATAACATTTTTTTATCCTTTTTAATGTTAGCAAGAACTGAAAGAGAAGATGAATGTGTATTCAAAAGAAACCTACAAGGTTTGTACGATACACATTTTAAACATCAATGTAAATTTCGAAATTGTCTCAAACCATTCAGTATTGAAAACTCGTTTGGCACTAGGTCACACCTTCATTTTATTGTGCAAGTTTTTAATGTTCCTATCTTTTTTGTTGGACATAATTTTATACTCCTTTTAATTTATCATATATTTGGAGTTCTAGGTCAAGAACACTAATTGTTACACTGGAAGTTTACTCTGACCTTATTATTAGGTTAGAAGTAGGCTTAGTTACATTTAGTTTCCCTTTCATTTCATCCTCCATCTACCCTACTCTCCATTGAGTCTTTGTGGTTGTTTGTTTTCTTGTTGTATGCTCTACATGTTGTTTTATGCTCCACCTCCATTTTCTTGTTTCTTTTTGTTGTTTTGTCATGTATTTTCTTTTATTTGTTCAATAAGACCTTTCATGAAAGATGCTTTTGTTTGGCTCAAAAGACAATGTGGAAAAAACTTGAAAAGGTAAATTATGATGACAAACAATGCTTGACTAATATGATACCTCTTCTCTATCCTAGGTTTACATATGTTTAAATTCAATGATGTCTGAATGGAAAATATGATCCACTTGAACAAAAATATTTTGGTTAGATTATTAAAGTTCATATCTATTCTAGGATCCTCATTCCTTAACTCTCTATTGTATGTAAATAGTGTTTCTCTTGTTGATTCAGTCTAGTAGAGAAAGGATAAGGGGAACATCAATTAGAAAGAAAACGAATGTCAAATTATATATAAATATTTATCTGATGAGGAAACCTCCTCCTCAATCAATAAGTTTGGATTCCTCTTCTTCTCATTGAAAATAATAAGTTCCAAAGCATAGTCCTATTAAATAAATAAATAAAGGTTGAAAGAGGGAAAGGCTTCATGCAAAGGGAGGTGAAGCAAGTGACTTCTCTTGGGTATATTATAGCCTCACTAGAAGAGAAGAAATGCTTGTGCTCCTGTATTGACTCTACTGAGGTACTATCCAGGCCTATCGGAAGCGGAGCAACAACAAAGATGAAATTCATACTCTTAACATCTTAAATTCGCCACACATATTACTCTTTCCTAGATCGAAACAATTGTAGTTTGGAAATCCTTGATATGTGTTTAACTGAGTAAGGGAATGGAGGGGACTATATCTCTAACTATTTAAGTAAGGAAGAAGAGGTAATCTGTAAGATGAATACATACTTCCTAAAATACTAATACCTTGCACTATGAGAATTAAACCTAAACAAAGAAGCTGGAGGTCTACCAGTGTGTCACCAAGTGTTGTTGCTGCAAATAACACCCTTAAAAATTTTGCATGCAATTTAATTTGGAGCCTACTGAGGATGTTATGATTTTTCTCTCTATGGTTACTCCATGACTTTTTGATGTTTTGACAAATGTTCCAGTCTTCTTCCTAGTTCCAAACTATCAATTCACTTGCCCACACATGTAGATTTTTGAATGATTTCATGAGAAAAATTCCTTTATAAAAGCTTGAACAAGCATAGATTCATCCATTCAGACAATTCCTATGTTATCTTCAACCTATGTTTACAATCAATGTGCACTTTTATTGGCAGTCCCCCTCACTTTGTTGCATTTGTACTTCTATTTTGGTGACTTCTCCCAATCGTCATCTTTTGTGCATATTTTCTTTCACAAGTGTCATTTCACATTCTTGGTTGTTGATTTGACCTTATTCTAATTTGATAAGTGGAATTTTCATATTATTCTTACTTTGGCATGTGTCTTTTTCTAGGTCATTCACATTTTGTAGTAGGCGACTCTTTTGTGATTTTCACTACTGCATTTGTCACACCTTTGTGCATTGCAAAAGTTAGTTCTTGCACACTCTTTTGCATTAAATGGTATTAATGATCATTAAAATATGTGCTATAAACATTCCTACATCTTAGTACACTATTTTATCAAATTTGTCATAGTTGTCATATCTTGTGTTCTAAGTGTCGTAATGTGTCATTTCAACTGTCGCACTTAGACATAAGTGTCACTTTGCTGTTGTTTCAAGGTGTGATTGTCATTCATGAGTATTTTTTATTTATTATAGCTTATTTTATTTATTTATGTTTTTTAATCCAAGTTTGAGTCATGTCCGAATTCATTTCCCTCTTTTAGTCAGTCGATCCAACACTTAGCCATTTTAGAGCCCCTTTTGGTCCTTTAGCCCAAGGCAAGTTGTGAAGCCTTTTTCCTTCCTATCGAGTGTAGATATCAACCTATCCATAGGCCTCAATTATTTTGTCCTACTCCCAAATATTGGTGTAATTAATACCTCACAATATTATCCCAAATTTATTGCACATTATGATCCTTGCAAGGGTATTCATGTGACCCTTCTTTCTCATACTGATTCAATTCATTGAGTTTTAGTCACCTATTCTTTACATGACACATAGAGCAATCCTATTTAGAATCATGGACCTATTCCACCATTTTTGAAAGGAAAAATATGCAACACAAAGATCCTCTTATCCTCCTAGTGTAGTGAAAACCCTCATGAGAAAAGTGGCTTCATCCTATGGCCTCCCTCAATGAAAATCATGCTCCAAATGGTAAATCACCCACTATTAGGTCAAAATATGCTATCCTATGATGAAAATCACATTAAAAAGAAACATTTGCCCCTTTTCAACTAAAAATACGCTCTCTCTCAAGCCTCCTATTCCTTTCAGTGCATGGCACACAGCCGAAGGCTAAAGCTTCACCCTTCCCTCTTCCCCAATGTGATCTACACCCAAGCTTGGCCTAAGTTCATCCTCCAAAGTGGATGGGATAGTAGCAAAGACTGAAGGAAGTCTCGTCCTAACTTTGACCAGTCAAATTGCACCCTCCTTAATGACTCTTTCCCCTTGAGTGCATAGTGCAGTCCTTAAGGTTGAACCTTTCACCTTCCCTCCTTCCCAATGCACTCATTCACCCTAAAATATCCTTTGACCCCTCCTTTGAGAACATGGTACAATAAATAAAGATTAATAAAGAAACATACTTCCTTTGATTAGTCAAATAGTGCCCTCCTTGGAGTCTTCTTTCCCCTTTGAGCACATAGCACAATCTCAAAGGTTGAACCATTGACTTTTCCTCCTTCCAAATGCACTCATGCACCCTAAGTATTCCTCTGTCCCTTCCTTTATATGCATGTCATAGTAGGGAAGGCTTAAGGATGCCTCCCCTCATCCTTGACTGGTCAAATTGTGCTATTAATATTTCCTCTCTTTTCTTTTGAGCGAATGTCACAACCATGAAGCATGAAGATTTTCACCTTGTCACTTCAACTTCCCCCATTGTGCTAGACCAAGAAGAGCTCTTCATCATAATGTATGGTGTAGTAAAAATGAATAGCCAATCCCTCCTAAGCTATTTATTAGTTTGACTGCACCCTCTTAATCAAGCCTTCTTCCTCTAACCATCTCATAGGCCTATCATGAGCAAATCATTCCAAGAGCTAGGTAGTGATAGGATAGATGTTTTTACTACCAATGTTGCCTCATCATGAATGGATTTAATTGGAAATATTACCTCCATAGAATTAAAATGTGATGCTCAATATAAAATATCAAGAATAAGGCATGAAGAAATGCTTGCACAAAAGAAACACCAAGAGAGATATCATGGATACATGAAGCACATCATGAATTGTGACAGAAAGAAGACATTGTATAATGACTTAGAGGATTGTGAGATCACCAAAGACCCTTTGGAGGGTGAATATGAGAAACAAAGCTAATATTTTATGAATTTGAATAATAGATCAGATCTATCATCAAGAGTTCAAGATGAAGCAACAAGGAAGACAACTTGGAATTTCCACCTCATCATGAAGTCCATGTCATCTTTGTCAAATTATAATTTGTACAAGTGTCATCATAATGGTCAATGTGCATCCGTGTGTCATGCCACATTATCATGTGTAATGTAATGATGTATTCTCAAGTAAAGGATAAAATGTAATGTTCAGAATTCGAAGAGTCATATGTGGAATATGAAAAGTCCCTTAATAATATATGGACAAAATGTCTTTAGGGAAAGTACAAAAGTCATTAGATGTTCAAGAGTTGTTTAGAAGTCTAGAGGACACATTAGAAGTCCAAGAGTCATGAGAGTAATTCAAGAATCATGGGGATATTAAAGGTCATCCACTTTTTTATAAAAGCAACCTCATAACTCAAGAAAAGTTCTTTTCGGAGGCTTAAGCTTTGGAGAGCTAGTCTTGTCTTCTCTACTTGGTATATGAGAGAAAAACTATTATTTGGAGAAGAAATAAGTGACTCAATGTTCCACTATTGGAGCTAGTTTTCACCATTGTAACTGATGTACTTGGATATTTCACCTTATAATTGAAGCTCTATGAGCCAACACATTTTCATGCATGCATCGAAAATGTTTTTGGACTATTCTTGGGATTTTTATGGTATATGTTGTGTTCATATGTACTAGAGAAATTGAACTGGATTTGATACTTATCTTGTTGAATCTATGTTGTATTCGTCTTAATATTGTTGTGTGAACTATTTCACTAATGAATCATTTCATGTTATCAGGTGCCTCTTATAGGATATAACTATTACTTTACTCTTAGGGACTCACATTTTGTCTCCCCTCATGAAGGTTTCATTTTACATCTTGCAATTGGTGATTCACAATTTCATTTTACTTTGTTATTCAAGGTTTATGTATATAATCTCTTATGTTATCCATTGAAACCAAGATTAAACTTTGCGTTATGGTGGTAGGGTCTATACTCTAGATGGGGCTCCTACTCCAAGTAGTGTGAGGCCTAATTGGGACTTCACATCTGGGAGACCCCCTCTATGTTGTCAGTATCCATCACCAGTTACATTTTGACGATAGAAGGAGGGAAAAATGACAAGATATGCCCATTGAGTCCATTTTGAATCTCTTACCTTAGATGGCTCTTTCCTAAATCATAATCTTGGGATGTTTTCTAAGGAGATTGATTTTACCATCCCTGTAGAAATCATTCATGACTTTTCTCAGTTGAAGTTTTATGGCAAGAGAAAACTAACTATCCTTGAATACTTCTTTCCATTTATGCATTCTTTTTCTGTTTAATGGAATTCATTGTAAATATGCCATGGCCAGGTTGTTCATCCTCACATTTGAAGGTCGAGTAAAGTAATTGTGTCATACATTTAATGCTACTTCTATGCATTCATTTGAACATATTGTTAATGAGCTTTGTGAAGCTTTTGACAAGTATGATTATCAATATGCATGTGATAGAATTGATTTTCTTAGAATGGAACGTGGTGAATCTATATAGGATTTTCTTAATGAGCTTTTGCACATTTTCTATGAATTTCCTGGAGGTATTGATTCATATTTCATTTTGGAAAAAATTTAGAATTTGATTCTACTCTTTCAAATATTTTGATTTTTAACCCCCATATGATTGTCTCTCCCCAACTTTGCCTACCAATGAGACACCTCAATCTTCCAAGTAGGAACTTGTTATTCCTTTTGTTCCTTGTCATCCTCCTTTTCCAGTACCAATTTGTGTTCTCCCTAGTGATGATGTTAAAGTTGGGAGATCTAAAAATAAAATTATTGATCTATCCATTCAACCTCCATCCAATTCTTATGATCCACATCCTACCGAGGAAAACTTGTTATGGTTCAGTAATTTCAAGGACCCTAAAGCGAAAGTTAATCCCTCGGGTTTCATATTAGTGTACATCAGTCTAATCTTGAATCTGATTCAAATAAAAACTTGATAGTCTCCAAGGATACTTTAAAACCTCTATCACCTATCTTTTAGGATTCCTTGTTTCATGATCGACTTGTTTCACCTACCCCAACTTTTAATGACGTTCAACCTATTGTTGCAAGCGTAATAAAGAATGGGGTGGTAGTATTTCACATGCATAAGAGAAAAGTGCTAAATATATGTCTTATCTTTCCTTCCTCTCTCAAAATGATAACCTTGTGCTTTGGGTTGATCTCTGATCATTTAAAATTGATAAGCTGTCAAGTGACTCTGAAACTCACATCCACATTGAGACTTTGGATAACAATCATTATGACATCCATGTTTCCATTAACACATATTGTGGCAAATATCCATGTACATCATAAGGTATATTATCTTCTTCCGAAGGCTTGGATTTACAAGGTATAGATTTGGAGTCCATTTCTCATTGTTTACAATATCCATTTGTGAATTGGGATTCTCTTTTAATTCATAACTATCCTAAATTTTCTTTAATTCTTACATGTTTGGATGATAAATTTGAAGTTTTTAGTTGATATGTTCTCAAATATTTGGAAGATATTGGTTAATATGAGTGTCATATTGGTATGCATATATTTGACCACTATACTGATGAAGATGAATTTTACCCATTGTTCTTTCAAGTTCAATATGATTTAAGTACAACTACAGCTCATCCTCTTGAGTAATTCAATATTTCATCATATTTAGAATACTATTCTTTCTACCCATATAAGTTTGATAATTTTGTCACACCAACAACCCCCTAAATCCTTTTGATCTTTATCCAGTTGATCATAGTTGTAATCAAGTACAGGATGGTGTGATACTACAATTGCAGGATGAAAAGTTTGATATACTATTCATGACCTATTCAACTTTAAATATTTTTAAATCAAGAGGAATATATTCCAACTTTGAATGATCAAGGGATTTTTCAAAATTTTGTATCTCAATTTTCTATCTATCAAGAGCCTAATGTGATTAATCCTAAATATGATAAAACCAGTGGCATTCATGATGTTATGACTGGTATTTCTATTGATAGTGGTGCATGTCTACGTATTGATCTTTCTAAGCAACCTAAATTTGATGATCCACCATCAGAAAGTTTTGAGACTTGTCAGGAAGCCAAGGCGCTTTAGCTCCTAGTGGTGGTTATACTAGGTCCTCACTATCCTGTTGAGATCTCTGAACTAAGTTTGATCCATATCTTCACACATAATTATTTTCTTAACATTCATCCACTGGTTATGGTTTCATTCTTAAAGGACTCTTCATATTTTCAACCTGATCCTCACGATCTCCAAGATATAATTTTGATCAGATGAAAGGTTCTTGTTTGGTTAGTCCATTTTCATGTGAATCCCTTGAATTAGATCGATGATTGGAAATCCCATCTTTTGAGGATATTTACAACCTAATAACCTATCCTTTTGATGATCAAGGTAAAGGAAATTTTGGGTTGAAGTATTTTTATCTGTTAAACTCTTTCAAAACTAACCATCTTATTATTTTTCTTGTGGATATCATCAAGATAGTCATCTTCATGGCACATTTTATTTTCTAGAAAAATTATAATTTCTTCAATCATAAGGCCAACCAAAACCCTTGTGCTAGTACTGAGTTTGATTTGAACTATGTTTCTAATCCTTTCTCAACCCAAGGTCTTGAATGGTTTCCTAGATTCACATTGTCAAAAATTTTCTTGAATGCCCTAAGCTTTCTTATTGTTGACTTTTCATGTAATTGGATACAAAGGGAACCAATAGAGAATTGATAGTCTCCTATGTTAATCCACTAATATGATCATAATACTAAAGATTCTCATTGTGATTCGAATACATTAATTGAAAATTCATTTTCTCACAAGTCCCAGGGTTTTCAAATTGGTTGTATTGAATATCAAGGTGTAATTGTTGAATGGTCAAAACAATCTTACATGGAAAACTCTCATGAAAATAAAAAGTTTTGATCCCTTTTAATGTTTACAAGAACTGAAAGCGTGGATGAATGTGTATTCATAAGAAACTTGCAAGATTTGTATGAATTTCATTTCAAACAATAAGGTCAAGTTTGAAACTAGCTCGAACCATTCGATATGGAAAATTCTTTTGGAAATAAGCTAGACATTCAGTTTATTGTGCAAGTTTTCAAGGTTCTTATCTTTTTTGTTGCACTTACTTTTATACTGATTTTAATTGCTCATATCTTTGTGGTTGTAGGTTGGGAATGATGATGGTTACATTGAAAATATCATTACACTTAGCCATGACCTTCTAGATTATTAGATTAGGAGTAGGCTTACTTGCATTTAGTTTACATTGCATTTCATCTACCCTCTACCTTGCTCTCCATCGAGTATTTGTGTTTGTTTGTTTTGTTGTTGTATACTCTACAAGTTGTTTTATGTTCTGCCTCCATTTTCTTGTTTCTTGTTTCTTTTGTTTTGTTTTTTGGTCATGTATTTTATTTTTGTTTTTTCAATAAGACCTTGCATGAAAGATGGTTTTGTTTTGTTCAAAAGACAATGTGGGAAAAACTTGAAAAGGGAAATTGTGATGATGAATAATTCTTGGCTAATCTGACACCTCTTCTCTATCTTGGGTTTACATATATTTAAAGTCAATGATTTCTCAATGGAAAATACTCCACTCGAACGGAAAACCTTTGGTAAGACTATTAAACCCAGTATCTATTTTGGGATCCTAATTCCTCAACTTTGTATTGTAAGTAAATAATGTTCCTCTTGTTGATTTAGTCTAGTAGAGAAAGGATAATGGGAAAATCAATTTGCAAGAAAACCAATGTTATAAGTTATATAAATACTTCTTTGAAGGGGAAACCTCCTCTGCTTTCAATAAGGCATGATCCCTCTTTTTCCTATTGAAAATAATAAGTTCTAAATCACAGTCCTATTAAATAAATAAATAAAGGGTAAAAGTAGAGAAATGCTTCCTGCGTAGGGAGATGAAGCTAGTGACTTCACCGAGGTACTGCCCAGGCTCACTAGAAGTGAAGAAACATTTGTTCTCCTTAGTGACCCCACTGGGATACTATCTAGTCTAGCTGGCATTGGAGGAACACCAAAGATGAAACATACTTTGAACATCTTAAACTCATCGCACATATTTCCATTTGCTAGATCAAAATATTTGTGGTTTGGCAAGCCTTGATATGTGTTTAACCAATAAAGGGAATGGAGGGGAATATATCTCTAAATATTTAAGTATGGAAACTGAGTTAATCCTCAAGATGAATCAATGCTTCCTTAAATACTGAGACCTTTCACTTAGAGAATTAAATCTAAATAGAGAAGTTGAAGTTCTACTAGTGTGTCACCAAGTGTTGTCGCTACGACTAAAACCCTCCAAAATTTTTCCCGTGTTTAAATTTTGGATCGTACTAAGGATCTTACAATATATCACTATGGTCACTCCATGATTGTTTGATGTTTTGAAAAATGTTCAAGTCTTCTTCCTAGTTCCAAACTATCAAGTCATTTGCATGCACAAGCATAGTTTTTAATGATTTCATAAGACCACCTCCTTTATGAAAGCTTGAATAGGCACAGAACCATCCATTAAGAAAATTCATGTGTGATGTTAAATTCATGTTGAATATCAATGTACTTTTATTGCTAGTCCGCCTGACTTTGTTGCATTTGTACTTCTATTTGGTGAGTTTTGTCAACTATCGTCTTTAGCACATTTTCGCTTTCACGTGTATCCTTTTCACATTCATGATTGTCATTTTGACTTGATTTAACTTAGATAAGTGGTGTTTTCATGTTATATTTGGTCTAGCATGTGTTTATTTCAAGGTCGTTCACATTTTACAAGTGTCATCTTATGTTTTCCTCATGTAGTAGGTGTCCCTTTTGTGATTTTCACTCTAGCATGTGTCACACCTTTGTGCATCACCAAAGTTAGTTTTGGCACACTCTTCTACATTATATGGTCTTACTGATCATTAGAATATGTGATATACACATTCCTACATCCTAGTGCATCATTTTATCATAGTCATCACAGTTGTCGTAACCTGTGTTCTAAGTGTCGTAATGTGTCATTTCAACTGCTACACTTAGACATAAATGTCACTTTGTTGTCGTTTCAAGGTGTGATTTTAATTCATGATTTCTATGTATTTATTCTAGCTTGTATTGATGGTTTTATGTGTGTGATACAAGTTTGATTCTTGTTTGAATGCATTTCCCTCTTTTACTCAGTCGATCCCAGACTTAGCCAATTTGGATCCCCTTTCGGTCCTTAAGCCCAGTGCATGTTGTGAAGAATTTTGTCCTTCTATTGAGTAAATATATAAAGCTATCCATATGCCTCAATGATGAAATCCTAATCCCAACAGTTGGTGTAATGAGTCCCTCTTAAGATTACCACAAATATGTTGCACATTATGATCCTCCCAAGGGTATTCATGTGACCCTTCTTGCTCATACTAACTGACTTCACTGAAATTTGGTCACCTATGCATTAAATGACACATAGAACACACCTAGATAGCAACAAAAACCTCTTCCACCCTTTTGTAGAGGAAAAACATGCAATGAAAATATCCTCCTATCCTTCGAGTGCCGTGAAAACTCTATAGAGCAAGGTGGCTTCATCCCTATGGCCTCTCTAAATGAAAATTACAATCCAAATGGTAAATCACCCATTGTTGGGTCAAATTGTGCTACCCTAGGATGTAAATTGCATTAAAAAGAAACAATGACCCCTTCATGAAAATAAATATACTCTCTCTTAAGCCTCCTCTTCCTTTGAGTGCATGGAATGCTCCTGAAGGCTAAAGCTTCACCCTTCCCCCTTACTGAATTTTCTATACACCCAATACTAGCCTAAATTCATCCTATAGAGTCCATGGTGTAGTAGTAAAGGTGGAGGGAAGCCTCCTCCTCCCTTTGACCAGTCAAATTGCACCCTCATTGATGATTCATTCCCCTTGAGCACATAGTGCAGTCCTAAAGGTTAAACCTTTCACTTTCCCACCTTCCCAATGCATTCATGTGCCTATATTTCCTTTGACCCCTCGTTTAGCACATGGAATAGTAAGGAAGGCTAAAGGAAGCATCATGCTACCTTTAACTAGTAAAACTGCACCCTCCTTGGAGTCTTCATTCCCCTTTGAGTGCATAGCACGGCCTCGAAGGATCAACCTTTCACCTTTCCTCCTTCCCAATGTGCTCATGTGACCTAACAATTCCTTTGTCCCTTCATTTGAGAACATGGTTGAATAGGGAGGGATAAAGGATGCCTCTCCCTCACCCTTGGCTAGTCAAACTATGCTATTAATCTTTACTCTCTTTTCTTTGGAGTGCATGGCACAACCATGAAGTATGAACATTTTCATATTATCCCTTTGGCTTCCCCCGTTGTGCTAGACCAAGGAGATATCTTCCTCATAATGCATGGTGTAGTAAAAATTTATAGTGGAGATCTCCTAAGCCATTGATGATTTTAACTGCATCCTCTTAATCAAGGATTATTCTTCTAACCCTCTCATAGGTGTATCATGAGAAGATCATTCGATGAGCTAGCTAGTGATACTTATCTTGCCTCATCCTGAATGATTTCCATTTTCAAGAGTACCTCTATAGAGATGAAAGGTGATGTTCAAGAGAGAAGATCAAGGATAAAGCATAAAGAAGCACCCACATAGAAGAAGCACTAAGAGAGATATCACAAAGTCATGAAGTAGATCATGGACTACGATAATAAGAAGACATTGTATGATGACTTAGAGGATTCTAATATGACCAAGGACCCTTTGGAGGTTGAATATGAGCAAAAAAGTGGATATTTTATGCAGATGAAGCATATATTAGGTCTATCATCAAGAATGCAAAGACGAAGTAGTAAGGAATATAACTCGACATTGCCACCTCATCATGAAGTCCTGGTCATTGATGTCAAGTTGTAATTTGTACAAGTTTCATCATAATGGTCAATATGTGTCCATGTGTCATCCCACATTATCATGTGGAATGTAATGACATATTCTCAATAAAAGGATAAAATGTAATCTGTGGATTTGCAAGAATCATTATATGTGGAATATGAAAAGTGACTTAATTGTACATGGACAAAATGTTTCTAGGAAAAGTCCTAAAGTCGTTAGAAGTTTAAGAGTCATGACGGTAATTGAAGAGTCATAGGGATATGAAAGGTCATCCCCTTTGTCATTAAAGCATCCTAATAACTCAAGAAAATGGCTTTTTGGAGGCTTAAGATTTTTTGCTTCACAAGGTTTATTTTTACATCCTTCAATTAGTTCTTCACAATGTAATTTTACTTGCTTATTCAAGGTTTATTTATATAATATATTATGTTATCCATTGAAAACAAGACGAACCTTTATGTTATGTTGGCCAGGCTAATACTTTGGATGGGGCTCCTACTCCAAACAGTGTAAGGTCTATTTGGGACCTCACATCAGGAGACCACCTCTGTGTTGGCAGTGTCCAACACCGTCAACATATTCATAAAAGATAAATGCTCTATCTCTCTTATTTTACTATGAATTTATTTAGTAAATCTAATCGCTTGCTTTAGTTTCATTACTTGATCATAACTATTCTTTTATGATCTCCCTAGAAAGGATTGCACATAAATATTGAAGACATTTTGGGCTAGAAGAAGTCATAATATCACAATAAAGTTTGTAACTAGTCTCACGATTTAGTGGGAACTTCAAAGGAATCTTTGATTCTTTAAAGGGTTATGGATTAAGAGGGAGCTTTGGATTTAGAAAGAACATTGATTTAAAAGAAACTTTGGACTTTGAGGGAGTAATTTAATTCTCATGTTTTGAGGTGTGCCTTTAAGTATCATCTTTAAATTATATTTTATAGCCAAAGTTGTCATATGCCTTTGACAAGCCTCTGTCCTAGATGAATTACTTGTACTTCATGGAATAAATTGGAATTTTTAAGATAGTTGTTATCAGTAAGAGGATAGATATCTTCCATCTACATCATGTTTAACCAGATTACAGAGTATGACTCAATATCATCATGGAGAGATAGTTTCCCTTGAGGAAAGTGGTCCAGTATGGCATAATCATTCTACCCTAGAATAATGGTCTCACAAATGAAAATGATTCTTATAGTATCAAGGAAAAATGGTCCTTTAGGCCCAATTACTCAAAAGAGTAGGTGCCTTTCCTTGTTTTCCCAATCACTCTAAATGATTTGATGTCTTCATTAGGCTCAAATACTTGTTATGTAATATTTTTGGGCTAAAGTGAGGCTTGTGATATTAGGGTTTTTCCAAAGTAATGGTAACTCTATGATGAAAGTATCCTTTGTGACCCTATGGCTTGAGGAGTTGAATGTCCTCTTAGGTTTGGACAATCTTGTCTATTTGGAACATGAATGTTCCTAGAGGTTTGACCATGGCGATGAAAAAATTGTACTAGTATGTATACCATGATGTTGAGGTGTCATTTAGATCATTGTGACTAGTTGTTCTACCATAGGCTGAATAGCCTTCATGATGGTACATAGGGTTGATACCTTGGAAGTGGCCTAGATGGTACCCAAATCGCTAAAATATATAGGGTTGGTACCTTGACAGTAGCCTAGATGGTACCAATATCCCTAAAATATTTTGGGCTAGTTGCTTGGTAGTAGCCTAGATGGTACCTAGATCCCTTAATGATATGGAGTTGGTACCTTGGAAGTCGACTAGATGGTACCTAGATCCTTGAAAGATTTCAATTTGGTACCTTGCAAGTAGCCTAGATGGTACATAGATACTTGAAATATGTCATGTTGGTACATTGGCAGTAGTTTATATGGTACCTAGATCCCTAAAATATGTTGGGTTGGTACCTTGACAGTAACCCACATGGTACCTAGATCCCTCAAAGATGTTGAGTTGATACCTTGGTAGTAGACTAGATGATATGTAGATCCCTAGAATAATATGTGTTTTTTTTATGCCTTCGCAATATCCTAGATGGCACCTAGATCCCTAGATCAACATGTATTTTGGATTGGTGTCTTGGAAGTAGCCTAGATAACACGTATAGTCCTGGATAAGAATGTATATTGGGTTGGCTTTTGGTAGGCTAAATTGCTTCATTTTTAACCCTTTTTCCCTTCAAAACCATAACCTTAGACCTATGTTCTAACCTTGCAAACCTCCCTATTCCTACACTAGTCTAAGAATCATGTCTTTTCCTACACTAGCTTTATATTTCATGTTTAAGGGTTATGAATTTGATTAATTAATCATTTTAATAGATTTTATACCTTTAAATATTTGCAACTAGTATTTCTCTTCCTAAAAGCATTTGATAGGCAATGTATTGATCATCTCGTTAGCATGGTCGAGTGCAGGTAGGATTCCTGCACCATTGGAAAATCTTCAACTGTTGTGACAACTCACCGCTCCATGTGGACACCATGTTCTAGAATGATCAAATCAAGTTGGGCTCAGAGTGGAGAGCAAAGTTAGGGATATGGTGGATATTGTTGACTGAATACCTAGAATAACATTTTGTTATAGCTGAAAGACTTAGTATGAATTGTTATTGTTATTTTGTTATAGATAAAAGGCTCAGATTGGAATGCTTGATGTAATTTGGTTACGGCCGCACACTTGAATGAATGCATAAAATATAGAACTCAGATAGAAAATGGTAGTGAGTGATAGCTATAGCAAGGGTATTGTGATTTCATTCTTCTATAGTTTTTCTGGTATCACCCTCATTCTAGGCCGGATTCGAACTCATGATATATATTTGTTGATTATTAATAGAATGGAACTATGCCATGATTTCTCAATCTTTGATTGTAATTATGTGTTGATGCATTAATTAAAGAGTTGAATATTTACGTTTCCTAAACAAGAAAATGATCTGGTTGACTAGGGCCCAACCAACCCAGCTCGTTTTCCCTCGTGTTCTTCTTTTTCAATTAAGGTGTGTTAATTTATTTTAATGCAAGGTGTGAAGTAAATAGATGTTTTTTTTATTCTTCTGCAAATTCTAAATCTGATTTCATTACATTTTGATAGATCCATGGTGTTCATGCTTGATTGCGTTTAATCTTATGATTTCCTTCTTTGAAGTTTAATCTCATTTTTTGCACGGATCATGCAAGAATGCATTCCTACACTAGTGCATTTACAGTCTCATAGATTGATTCCTCTAGTTCATTACAGTAATAGTCTTTATTTTTATATGATTGATGAGTCTTAATACAATCCTAAAGAGTGTGATTTTCATTCTGAAGTGTTCTTACTATTTCGAATTAACGTACTTTTGATAATCAGAAACTGAATGTTGTTATGATGCATTAGTCTATGCCTGCACTTCATGTTGTTTAGGAAAGATCAAACTTTATGCGTAATTATTCTTGAAGGGAATTTTTCTGAGTTAAGAAGGTTATGAGTTTAGATCAGTTCGTGTGAATAACTATTACAGGAATGAAGCCTGTTGTCACAATTAAATGATCTTTTTAAATTGCATGAGGAAGTTCCTTGATTAAAGAAGAGCACGCTTTGACTTTGGAGATTAATTCTTGTTTTTAGATATTAAGATTGGTTGAAGCATCTTTTGGTTTGATGAATTTATTTTGAAGTTTTTTTTCACCTTTGCAATTTCTTTGCCCAAGTTAACACATTCTTTATTTATTCGTAAGAAGGATTGGAAAACTTGGTGCAGGAACCTTTGTCCCGGTACAAGAATCAATCTCGTGATACAAGAACAAAGTGCTCTAGTATTGAGGCTTAGAGCTCTTGCATAAAGACATAAATATTTAGTACAGGTGTAAAATATACTTCCAGCACCTAAAGCTTTGTTTTGGTACTAGTGCAAACACATTGTAGAAGTACATAGCTTAGTGCAAGGATAAAAAAATATAAGGAGTCAAATATCTTCAAGGGTCGAATTATTAACCTAGCACACAACTATACTGAAGATAAACACAGATTTACATTTTCATTAGTCAAATATTATTTGCAAGAAGTTTGAGAATTCCTTTCATTTATTTTCCTGCAAAAGTACTTTCTTTGACATTCCAGCACTAGAATATCTTTGGTTTAAATTGCCAAGTGACCTTTTCTTTTTAATTTTGCAATATTACAATTAAGGAAGTAAGAATAGAGTTTACAAAACCCATGCGCTTCATGTGCTTCATCTCTAAGTTCACGAAACCCATGGGTTGACAATTCATTGTTGAGGGAGTATAACTAACCACAATTCCACCACCCAACATTTTGGTGCCGTTGTCAGGGAGATGATTTGAAATTAGTAAGAATTTTCCATTATCAACAATAGGGGTAAGTGCACTATTTTTTTTTTTTTGCAGTATGCTTCTATTGTTTTGAGTATTTTACTAGTGATTCTTTTATTGATTGCAATAGTTAACATATTATTTTTCTTTATAAGCATTTGAATTTTGTTTTTTGGATTTGATTTTTTAAAAATGAATGCCTAAGAAAGGTAGGGGTCAAGAGCCCAATAACAACCAACAAAATATTGAAAATTATGAAAACTCTTCTCATATTGGACCTTCTTTTACAGGTAGAAATTCCAAGCAAACTCAGACTCATCATGCTGAAACAATCCACTTGGATTCTGGAAATAGTGATTCGGGTGTGACACAACCTAAAAATGGGAATAAGGAGGCTAAATTCAATTGGAAATTTCATTTCAGCAATAGGTAACCTTCACCTTCTAGAAGTGGTCTGATTGGAGGCACAACAATGGATGATCATGAGACCATGCAAAGGGGAGTGGAAAGAACCAGGTAAATAAAGGGCAATCCACTTTTGGATTTCCAATAGTGAACTCAGAAGATAATGTACAAATGAAGAATATTTCACCTTCATCTCTTCCACACTTTCATGGTAAGGTGCACGAAGACCTAGATTCATTTCTTTTCGAATTTGATATATTGTGTCAGAGTTATGATTATTCTTCGGATGCCCAAAAATTAAAGTTGTTTCCTACAACTCTCAAGGATTCAGCGTTGTGTTGGTTCATGGGACTAGGAGGAAACACTCTAAGTTCTTGGGACCAATTGAAGAGAGTATTTTTGAATAAATATCAGGAATATTGTAAAACTATTGAAATGAAGGACAATATCTTCACTATTGTACAAGGTGATGATGAGACTTTTGAGGATTACATAAAGAGATTTTTTTATATACTCCAAAGGTCCAAACACAAATTTGATTTAAGTAATATTCAAACCTTGTTCTTACGAGGACATACCGAGCATTATAGACATAATCTAAATTTGTTAGGATAAGGAGACATTGCTCAGAAGACTTTTGAACAAATTTGTGACTTGTGCAGGAAGTTCTCCAGAAATCAATCTAGATCCACTAGAGGAGGTCAAAGAAAAACTAACAAACTAGGATCTACAGATGATATGATCACTGGCTTGGAGAATAAAATGGACAACATGAAAATTGAAATAATGAATACTGTTAGCAAACAAATAGACTCATTGAAATTTCAGCAAAAATTAGATAACAAGAGTCATTGTCTATTTTTTGTCCAAAGTGTAAAAAGAAAGCATCCTTTAAGAGAATGTCTTGTTGATATGAAAGGTGCTAATAAATGTGTGATTTGTGTAGAGAACCATGCCACTGAGGAGTGCCCCTCCATACCTAGAGTAGAATTTGTACTTAAGGGAGAGCATTCTAAACCTGAGCCATTACATGCCATAGGAACACGAAGAGACTAGCCATAGGTAAGTGAAGATATGCTTCCTGAACCAAATTTTTATGGCTATAATGCACCTCCTTATTCCTATTATAATAATAATAATAAGTCTCAACATTGGCAGCATGGAAATCATTTTCATCATGGATAGTCTTCTCAACCTTGGCAACAAGGATGGAGAGGGCCAAACCATTCATATCATTCCTGTCCTACTCAGATTCCATCATACCCTCCTTCCCATCCACCACACCATATGTCACAAACATATTTTCCCTCTCTACCTCAGTAAAGTCAATCATTGCCACCATTGCCTTTGCACCACCATTTAGGCCACCTCAACTACCTTCTCAACTGGTACCGAATCCTAATAATAAGGCGGTATAACTGATTCATCTGGTTGGACCATCCCCTCTTCCTACCTATCAAACCCTGTCGGTTGGGATAAATGAGCTTCAATTGAGATCGGGAAGGGTGGTTAAACCAGGAAAACAAAACAATGCATGATTATTATCGAGAAGAAAAATGAGGATGTAACTCCTGATCATTCGAAAAACAATATCACCCTTCAACCGATTCCTGTACCTTTAGATTCACCATCTTCTTCAAAGCAGTGCCCCTATCCAGAGTGGTTGGTGATGGAGAAGAGTGACCCTGAGTCCGCTTTGGCTTATGAGTTAAGGGATCTTTGCATAAATGTTCCTTTACTTCAAGCTAACCGAGAAATTACCATCTGTACAAAGATCATTCAGGAATTATGTCTTAAAATGGTAGGGAAGAAGAGAGTAGAACCTCAGACCATTAAGTTCGTTGGTAAGGCAGCTGAGTTGATGACATGATGCATATCAATGGAGAAATACACAGATCCTCGAAATCCACTTGTTTCTATCTAGATAGGTGATTTCCTTTTCTCTAATGTATTAATAGACCTGGGGGTGGCCATTAATGTGATGACTAGGAAAACCATGGAACAACTTAGGTTGGGCCATATTCATCCTACACCCTCTGTGCTTGAAGTTGTAGATAGATCTAAAATCAAGCCTAATGGAGTATTGAATGACGTAGTTGTCTCTATAGATTCATGGGAATACCTCGCAGTTCATTGTGCTTGAGCCAAGGAATCCAGTGGGAGGGAATCCTTTGATTTTGGGATGACCATGGTTGATGCTTATATTGGGAGTCGCTCCGGTGATATGTACATTTCACATGGAGACTCTAGGTAAAAGGTCACCTTATACCCACCTACTAGATCTATTTTGGAACTCAAGGACACCTTATGGTTAAATTATGACAGTAGTGATGAGGAGACTTGACCTATTTCTTCAATTCAAAATCATACCGAGTCTGCTCGGGATGGTGGATTGAGAGATTTCTTGAAAAATATAGACATTATGCCTAGTTTTGATACACTTCATTAGACCTTTAGTCTGGATTTTCAAGAAAAATCTTATTCCCAACCTTCCTTATCCCATAATGTGGCATTAACTGCCTATACTCTTGATCCCAAGACCACTCTTATTGAAATTAGTTTAGGCAAATCCCTACACATTAGTTTAGACCTAGATTAATCTTTGCAAAATAAGCTTGTTACCTTGTTGCAAGATCATTTGGATGCATTTTCTTGGAGTTATGAAGACATGAAAGGAATTCCTCTTAAGACATGTACTCATCATATCTATATCTAGGAGTGAGCCCGACCTATCCGACAAGCCTAGAGATGAATAAATCCCACACTAAGAGATATCGTTAAGGAGGAATTACAAAAAATATTAGATGTTAATTTCATCTAACCCATTTTGACAATAAGTGGGTCTCTCCATTACTCACAGTCCCTAAGAAAGATGGGAGATGGCATATTTGCATTGACTATCGAGAATTAAACAAAGCCACTCTCAAGTATTACTTTCCCCTTCCTTTCATCAACTAGGTGCTAGATACCCTTGCTGGTAAAAATTACTTTTCATTTTTATATGGCTTCAGTGAGTTTGACCAAATCTAGATCGTACCCTCAGATCAAGACAAGACTATCTTTACATGTCCTTGGGGTACATTTTCCTACCAAGTTCTTCCTTTTAGGTTGTGTAATGCACCCGCTACCTTCCAAAGGGTTGTGCAGCTATTTTTGTTGATCTTAAATGTGTTGAGATGTATATGGATGATTCTTCTGTGTTTGGTACATTTGATGAAGCTCTTAAAAATTTATGAAAAGTGATTTTACATTGCCAAGAGGCCCATCTTGCTTTAAGTGATAAAAAATGTAGATTAATGTGCAAGGCAAGAGTGGTTCTTGGTCATTTGGTTTCTAACAAAGGTATTCAGGTAGACCCCACTAAAATTGAAGTCATTATTCATTTTCTTGCACCCAAAACCCAAAGGGAAGTGAGAGGTTTCTTGGTACATGCTATTATTACGAGAGATTGATTGAATTTTTTTTCAAGATTGTTACCCCCCTTTTCGATGACTAGCTGATGATAGCGAATTCACCTAGTCCATAGCTTGCCAATAGTCGTTTGAAATATTGAAGGAAAAATTAGTATAGGCACCAGTGTTGAGAGGACCAAACTGGTCCCTGCCATTTCATATTTCCTCTGATGCTTCAGACACTTCCATTGGTGCAACCTTAGGACAAGAGGAGAATAAACAATCCTATGCTATTTACTACATCAGTAAAGATTTGTCACCTGTCGAATTTAAATATAAAGTGAGAAAGAAAGAATTTTTAGCCGTTATTTTTGCTATTAATAAATCCATACATTACATTATAGGATATGAAGTTTATGTGCATTCTAATCATTCTTCTATAATATATTTAATGAACAAACCTTTAACTAGTGGTAGAGTGACTAGGTGGTTACTTCTATTTGAGGAATTCAATGTTACAATTATTGATAGACCAGGAAAGTCTAATGTTGTAGCTGATTATATTTCCATATTACACAATCGTGGTGAAGCAATTCCTTTTGATGATGATTTCCCTGACAAGCATCTTTTTTTTTTTTTTTTTTTATGTCAGCAAAATCTCCATGGTTTTCTAACATAACAAACTATTTAGTCACTAGAAAGACACCACCTCACCTATATGCTTGTGAAAAGTGAAATATTATTCAGAAAAGTGCTTCATATTCTTGGATATAGGGAGACCTCTTTTACGATAGACCAGATTTTATTATTCATAGATGTGTAAGGGGGAAATAAATGTTTTATATTTTTAAATCTACCCATGATGAACCCTATGGCGGTCACTTTGCTGACAAACGAACTGCATATAAAATTTTACGCACTGGCTATTTTTGGAATTCTTTGTTTAAGGATGCCAAACAGTATGATAGTTGTCAACGAATGAGTCAACCGATTCAAGCTAATGGAATTCCTTTATGTCCTCAAGTCATGACTAATCCCTTTGAAAAAAGGGCTATTGATTTTGTAGCACCCATAAATCCCACATCTTTAAATAAAAAGCATATCTTGGTTTGTATTGATTTTGTTACTAATTGGGTAGAGGCTAAAGTTGTTTCTTTTTCCATTGAAAAAGTTGTTGTTGATTTTTTGTTTAATGAAAATTTTACTAGATTTGGTGTTCCTAGAGAAATTGTTTCTGACAAGGGACAACAGTTTGTTTCTAACTTGGTACAGGAAGTCATGAATCAATATAAGATTCGGCACAAGAAATCTACATCATACCACCTAAAAGCAAATGGCCAGGTGGAATCCATAAATAAGGTGATCGAACACACCCTCACCAAAATAGTAAACATGCACAAGAATGATTGGGCTAGTCGATTGCCTAAAGTGTTATGGGCTTATTAAACCACTTAGACAAAAAAAATGGGGCATACACCATATGAGCCAGTGTACAGAAAACAAGTCCCTTTGCCAATTGAATTTCAGATAAAGAGTTTTAGGACTATAGTTAAGTTGGGCCTAGAGCTCTCAGAAGCACAACAATAGTGTTTATTGCAGCTAAATGAGTTGGATGAATTTCGAAGGGATGTTGTTCAACAAAATATTATGGTGCAAAAACAACACAAGAAGTGGCATGATAGGTTTATGAGGAAGAAACAATTCCAACCAAGTGATTGGGTACTTCTCTATGAATCTAGATTTAAACATTTTAAAGGGAGGTTCCATACTCGTTGGATGGGACCGTATGAGGTGATTCAAGTCTTCGACAATGGGATTTTAGAAGTCAAAACTATTGAAGGGCGAGATTCAATTTTCCTTGTGAATGGGCATAGACTTAAAGTATATTTTTAGCCTATCATAAAGGAAGACTTCATGCAGCAAGTGTAGCAGCAGTATGAAATTAAGTTGGTAGGTGGCTATTGTTGGGTGTGGAGCCTGATTATCTTCTATATTCAAAGGTATCTCCGCATTGGACCCCAATTCAAAATTGGGTGACAACGTCACCCATAAAATATTCGCTGCAAGGGGGGTCCAAGGGGGGAAGCTGTAACCTTTGGGAGGGCCCCCCCTGGCCGGGGTTTTTAGGGGCAGCGCCCCCGAAGCTAAGAATAGATGTAAAATTGCCTTGTAAAAGTATAGTAACTTCTAGTCAATCTGGGCCATTCATTAGGTGGAGATCTGACAGTAGAAGTTATGTTTAATTTAGGGTTTTTTGCCATAGAAGGAAACCCCTCACTATATATGAGGGAATTGTATTGCGTCTATGTAGATCTGTATTCTGAGTGAGGAAGAGAGAGGATATTGAGAGCGAAGAGGGTGTTATAGTAGATTTGTTGTAGGTTGTATCTCTTTAGTTTCCTGGATAATATAAAAGAAGGACTGGCTGTTTCTCTGTGGACATAACCCAAACTGGGTGAACCACGTATATCTGTGTCTCTCTTGTTTTATGCACTTTCTATGTTTATATTTTTGCAATATTTTATGTGTTCCATTGCTCCGTAATATATAATTTTCTAATATCTATGCCAACTATTGTAATCTGATTTCTTCTCTCTTGAAATAAAATTTAAGGAAAATCCAAACAAAAATTATATAAATAATTTAAAAGAAAAAATTTAAAGAAAAAGAAAAAGATATTTTTTCCTATGATTGTGAAAATTAGTTCTACTGACATGATTACAAAAGGATCAACCTAAAAACTAGCTTGTTGGCAGGAAGGTCATTTCTAATAAAATGGGAATGTTGCTTGACCTTTAGATGTGTTAACTATCACCAAGAAGAAGCAGGTTCAATACAAGAATCATGCCCTTATCTAGGTTTGGGATATCTGGAACATAAATTTTTATTTAGGCAACACTCAATTCCCGCTACATTTATTTTATGGATCAACACTATGCAGACATATGTCAAGTGAAATTCTACCTTTGTTCTATTCCCATTTTTGAAAAAAAACCCCTTAATTTCTTCTTTTTTATCCCAAAGGTTTACCATCCCTTTCTTCAAATAAGCTTCCCCTATTCGATTTTGTATTTCCCGATTTTCCCTTGAATTTCTTTTTTTCCAAAATCCCTTTTTCGATTTATCCCTCTTGGTGGTTTCGTTCTTGAATTCCCTATTGCAATTTCCTTCCCATTCCAAAAATTTACCCTTTTTATCACTTCTTTTCTTTCCCTCATGGAATGATTGTAGGATCTGATGTGAACTCACAAATCAGATCAAGAGGCATATGTTAACATTAGAGAATGGAAAATAAAACCTTTGTTGTATATTCAACAAATTTTTTAATCCAGCCTATGAATTGTATTCTATCATAATTTTCTTTTGGTTCCTTTTATGCTACAACTATCCCTGGTACAGGAATGTGTGTTCAAGTGCAAGCAGATTCAGTTCAGGCATGCGTAGTGCAAGTATGTCTAAGTGCAAGAATTCTCGGTGCAGGCATGGTTGGTGCAAGCACATTCACTATACAAATACTCATTGTTGAGCATGCCTAATTCAAAAAAAAAAAAAACATGTTCCGGTGCAGGAACACCTCGTGCAAAAATGCATGTTGAAGCTTATCTTTTGTTTCATGAACCTTTGTATAAGAAGAATAATTGTACCACTTGTAGATCATGGCATTTAGTTTATATTATGATTAATGGTTTGTTTCATCATTTACTAAATTAGGAATAAATCGTTTAAGTACAAAGATGTTTTGGGTTATGAAATCTTATCTTTTCAATGAGTACTAAGTACACCTTACATGAAATCATAGAGTAAATGTGGAGTGGTGTGATTCTCCCGAAATCCAATACTTACCTTCCCTTGGAAAACTCATCAACTAATAATAATGCCTTCACTCAATATTTGACCTTGTATGACCGCTATGTGAAATTATTGTCTAAACCATCGCCTCCTCCAATCATAATCGCCTATCTGTACTTGCACCAATTCACATTCACATTTGTGTAATTTTAATAATTAAGCATGATCTTTCAGGAAATGGTTGATATAACTGCAAATGTATAGCTTGATCACCATTTGAGTTCTTTTCATTGTAATATCCTTTTAGAACTTGAGATAGAGAGTGGGTGAATTTGAACAAACATGGCGCTTGTAAGGATTGAGTGATGATTCATACAAGAGATGGAACAGACATATGAGTACAGGGATAGTCTTGTAATGTTGCAGGAATCTAGGTTCCTCCCATTTTAACAAAAGTTCGATGGGAGTTGAGCCAAGGTTGGTTCATTAGAATTTGTGGTTACAGAAGCATCCATATCTCAAGCTAGAGGGTTTCCAGTAGTGGGGGAGAAATGGTTCAAGAAGGAGAAATTAGAAAAGAAACTATGGTGCCAGTTCGTGGTCAACCTGAAGCAGAAGGAGGACTGGGAGAATGGCCTCTAGTAGAACACTATGCTCGGGTAGTTGAAGGATCTCCTGTATGTGTTGTAGAAGTTCCTTACTTGTGAGGCCACTACTCACTAACTTCCTCTCTAACATATGCCTAATCTTTCATTTTGAGTCTGATATGCTCATCAATTTCCTGTATTATTTGCTTAGAAGTTTAGAAAATATGGAAAAAGGGGTTTAGAAAGGAAAATCCAATCAGGCTACATACAAATTATATCACCATGAGCTAATCAAAATCTTAGTTAAGAAAGAGTTGGAAGCTAAAAATGTGACTTGGGAGGAGTTCTTGAAGGAGTTTCAGGGGTAGAGCATAGAGAAGTCGACTCAAAAGAAGAGTGCAGAAAATACGGCTTAGAAGAAGAGTGCAGAAAAGCTAGCTTAAAAGAAGAGTGTAGGAAAGTCAACTCAGAAAAGGAGTGCAGGAAATAATGAGAAATTGAAAACGATGACCCCGCATCCTACCGAGACTAGTAGGTCAACCAAGTGAAGAACTATCTCATCAAGGGAGGGTCATGTTCAGTCGACCTCTCTGATATTGTTGGATGACTTGCCACCTGGTTAAATGGGTAAAAAAAATATTTTTGGTTCTCACTGAGGTAGTGACTTATACAGTGGTTGATGGTGACTATGTGGAGAAGGAAGATGACACACCCATGTCAGTCCTCCTTGGTAGAATGAAGAGAATTAAAGTGATGTTGAGTACAAGTAAGGACCCGATAGAGGTTTAGGTGGATGACAGGGAAGGGGTACTGAAACCCTTGGTGCGATCGACGATCAGGGTGTTGAAACCCTCAATGATTTTGAAGAACATGGTACTGAAGCCCCTGGTGAGATGGATGAGGAGGGTATTGAAGTCCTTAATGAATTTTAGGAGCAGGGTAATGAAACCCTTGGTAAATTAAATGAATAGGGTATTGAAAACCCTGATAGAGTAAAAGTGCAGGGCACTGAAACCCTTAGTAACATTAAGTTTCCATGTGTCAAAACCCTTGATGATATTATAATACAGGAATTGAAAGGTGGCCGGGATAACTTTGACCTAGATGATGATGGTATATGTCTGGAATCGACTGCCAAAATGTTTGTACCCCAGGAATTGAGAGTGGAGAACTCCACCCTTTGTCTGAATAGTTGGATAGAATAACTCAAGCAACATGTTTATGGCTTGGAGGTATTAAATCAAGCCATGAAAGAGTAGAGTACAATGCAGAAACGATCAAATGTAGAGGTTGAAGGAGAGGTGAAGGAACATAAAAGAAAAGCTAAGATATGGAAATGTCGAGCCTCGAAGTGTTATGAATGTCTTAATAAGGTGACCAAGAAAATTAAAAAGGCTTGAAGCAGGAAGGAAAAGAAAATGAAAGAAGGGATCAACATACAAGTTCAGAATTGAAGCGAGGCCCTTATGTTTTGGTTTTTCGCAAGCAGGTAAAGGTTGTGTGAGGACCCACAACAGCTTAAGGAGGGGAGGATGTTGGTAGGATAAATTGCTTCATTTTTAACTCTTTTTCCCTTCAAAACCATAACCTTAGACCTCTATTTTAACCTTGCAAGCCTCCCTATTCCTACACTAGTCCAAGAATCATGTATTTTCCTATGATAGCTTTGTATTTCATGTTTAAGGGTTAAGAATGACTTAATTAATCATTTTCATAGATTTTATACCTTTCAATATTTGCAACTAATATTTATCTTCCTAAAATTATTTGATAGTAATGTATTGATCATCTCATTAGCATGGTTGAGTGCAGGTAGGATTCCTGCACCATTGGCAAATCTTCAACTATTGTGACAACTCACCACTCCATGCGGACACCTAGTTCTAGAATTATAAACTCGAGTTGGGATCAGAGTGAAGAGGAAATTCGGGGATATGTTGGAGATTGGGTCATGGATGAATACATATAATAGTGTTTTGTTATAGCCAAAAGGCTTAGTATGAACTGTTATTGTTATTTTGTTATAGCTAAAAGGCTCAGATTGGAATGCTTCATGTAATTTTGTTACGGACAAAGGCCTAAATGAATGTATAAAATATAGGACTCAAATAGAAAATGGTAGCGAGAAATAGCTATAGCAAGGATATTGTGATTTCGTTCTTCTGTAATTTCGCTAGTATCACCCTCGTTCTAGGCTAGTTTCAAATTCATGATGTATATTTGCTAATTATTAATAGAAATTAACTACACCATGATTTCTCAATCTTGCATTATAATTCTGTGATGATGCGTTGATTAAAGAGCTAAATCTTTACGTTTCCTAAATAGGGAAATGAGCTGATTGGCTAGGGAAAAGCCAACCGAGCTCGTTTTCCCTCGTGTTCTTATTTTTCGATTAAGGTGTGTCAATTTATTTTAATGCAAGGTGTGAAGTAAATAGATTTTTTTTTTCTTCTGCAAAGTTTAAATCTGATTTCATTATAGTGTGACGGATTCATGGTGTGCATGCTTGATTGAGTTTAATCTTATGATTTCCTTCTTTGAAGTTTAACCTTGTTTTCTGTCTGGATCATGCAAGCACGCATTCCTGCACTAGTGAATTTATAGTCTTGCAGAATGATTCCTCTAGTTCATTACAATAATATTCTTTTATTTTTATATGAATGATGAGTCTTAATGCAATTCTAAAGAGTGTGATTTTCATTCTAAAGTGTTCTTGATATTTCGAATTAAACATAATTTTGATAATCAGAAATTGAATGTTGTTGTGACACACTAGTCTATGCTTGCACTTCATGCTCTTTAGGAAAGATCGGGCTTTATGCGTAATTATTCTTGAAGGGAATATTTCTGAGTTAAGAAGGTTATGAATGCATATCAGTTCGTGTGAATAACTATTGTAGGATTGAAGCTTGCGGTCCCAACTAAATGATCTTTTTAGATTGCATGAGGAAGTTCCTTGATTAAAGAAGAGTGCCCTTTGACTTTGGAGATTAATTCTTGTTTTCAGATATTAAGATTGGTTGAAGCATATTTTGGTTTGAGGAATTTATTTTCAAGTTCTATTCACCTCTGCAAGTTCTTTTCCCAAGTTAACACATTCTTTATTTTTTCATAAGAAGGATAAGAAAACTTGGTGCATGAACCTATGTCCCATTACATGAATCGATCTCTTGGTACAAGAACAGAGTGACCTAGTCTTGAGGCTTAGAGCTCCTTCATAAAGACATAAATCTTTAGTACATGTGTAAAATATGCTTCCAGCACCTAAGATTCATTCTGGTACTAGTGCAAGCACATTGCAGAAGTACATGAATAATAGCTTAGTGTAGGGAGAAAGATCTATAAGGAGTTAGATATCTCCAAGGGTCCAATTATTAACCTGGTAGACAACTATATTGAATATAAACACATATTTACATTTTGATTAGTCAAATATTGTTTGCAAGAAGGAGAATTACTTTCATTCATTTTCCTACAAAAGTACTTTCCAGCACTAGACTATCTTTGGTGTAAATTGTTGGGTGATCTTTTCTTTTTGATTCTGCAAGATTACAATTAAGGAAGTATGAATAAAGTTTGGTTAAGTTCATATCATTTCTGGCATTTCCTATGCTTCATCTCTAATTTTATGAAACCCCCAGTTTGATAATTAAGTGTTGAAGGAGTCTTCCTAACCGCAATTCCACCACTAGAAATTGGCACCTTGGCTGCGAATAAATAGCTCATATCATTGTGACCGTGGTGAAATAAAGTCCAAGAGATAACTCAAATGAGCAAGATCCTCCCAAAACCATGCTCAAATTTCTTTAGAGTGAGATTGTTGGTATCAGGCCTAGGATGAGGCATTTGGAGTTTCACCTAGAATATAGAAACTATTTATTTGATGGTGAGAACATGATCATGTTGTAGTACAATAGGATAATGATACTAGGTATGTTTTGAAACCAACTCAAGTAAAGATAGAAAAGATAGATCAACGCCTTAGAATTCAGCCTCTTCAAGGGGGAAACCTCCTTTACATTACATAAATGAAAAATTCTTGGATGATTTAAATGAGAAAACCTCCTTTCTATAT
>APFE031305595.1:0-17885 GCA_000404065.3 Pinus taeda
GAGGCCAATCCTGCATTGCCTGGATCTTTTTGGGGTCCACCTTGACACCTGCACGCCCCACAATGTGGCCCAAATACTCAACTTCTTCCATGCCAAATGAACACTTGGACATCTTAACAAATAATTCAAGCTTGCGGAGCAGTTGCAAAAGTAGATCTACATGTTGAAGATGTGCGGCCCAAGTGCAACTATAGATGAGGATGTCATCGAAGAAGACAAAAACGAATTTCATGAGATATGGTTTGAGAAGATGGTTCATAAGGCTTTGAAAAGTAGATGGGGCATTACAAAGACCGAATGGCATAACCAAGAACTCATAATGGCCTTCATGAGTTCGGAAAGCGGTTTTTGTAATGTCGACTTCCTTCATGCGAATTTGGTGGTAGCCTGAGCGAAGATCCAGCTTAGTGAAGAATTGAGCCCCATTGAGTTCATCGAGCAAATCATCAACCACCGGGATGGGAAATTTATCTTTGACTGTCAAATTATTGAGGGCCCTGAAGTCTGGACACATCCGCCATTCCACATCTTTCTTGAGTACCATGACCACCAGCGATGAATAAGGACTAATGCTGGGACGTATGACCCCTGCTTCCAAAAGTTCCTTGATTATTTTTTCTATTTCATTCTTTTGGGTGAACGGATATCTGTAGGGGCACACATTTGGGGGTTGGGCCCCAGGAACCAAGGTGATGCTATGATCATGTTCCCCTCTCGAGGGTGGAAGCTCATGAGGCTTGTCAAAGACGGCAGATGGTTATTTAAAATCTGTTGCATCTCCGGGTGAATCGGCAGAGACTTAGTTTCGACTCCCTGCATGGCATTAAATTGAGCTATAACTCCATGATGTCCCTTTTTTAGCAATTTTTCCATCCTATGCGAGCTGATGATAGACAGGGCTCCCGCCTGGAGTCCACGGAGGGTATGTGTGGAGTTGTTCTACTTAAAACTCATATATAACTCCTAGAAATCCATTGTGATTGGCCCCAGAGTGCGAAGCCATTCAACCCCTAGGACAATGTCGCACCCACCCATGTGTATTGCAAACATGTGGGTCTTCAAATGATAATCCCCCATTTGAAGTTTGACATTTTCATAGCGGCCTTCACACTTCATTGTGCCCCCATCTGCAATTTGGACTTGGAAGTTAGAAACTGCTCGTACAAAACAATGCACTGCTTCTGCGACTTTTTGATGGATGAAATTATGTGTACTTCCACTATCAATCATGACTACTACTGGGCAATGTTTAATAAAACCTATGATTTTGAGAGTTTGAGGTGAAGAAATCCCTGCCAGAGCATGTAGTGAAATAACTGGTTCGTCAGGGACATTGTCCTTTTGGCTATCTTCTTCTACCGCCTCAAGTTCCTCAAGTGGTGGATCTTCCTCCGATGAGCTGTAATGAGTGGCATCAATTTGAAAAATTTTGGGCTCCTTGCATTTGTGACCTGGGGAGTATTTTTCATCACAGTAGTAACATAATCCATGCTTTCTTCTTTCGGCCATTTCTACTGGTGACACCTTTTGAACCTTAAGTGTTTGAGTCTTGCTATGAACCTGTGTGGTGCGACCCTTGACAGTGAAATTTGGGCGGGTGGCCAGGGCTGCTAACGCACGTTCCACGTTATGAGCTACCTTGCAAGCCTCAATCCATGTGGGAGGGTGGTGCAGTTGGACGTGGGCTTTTATGGCCTCTTTAAGACCGCTGATAAAACATTCCGTGTAGAACACATCTGAGAGACCCCTAGTGTAGAAGGCTAAGGCTTCAAAGGCTGTAATATATTCATCCACTGTGCCCGTCTATCGGAGCTTAGTAAGACGACCCAAAAAAGCAGATTCCTGGTCAAAGCGGTATGTAAGAGCTTTTTTGAATTTGTCCCAAGTCCTAAAAGCTGTATTGCAACGTTGATGCCATTCCCACCATTGCCACCTTTCATTATCCAAGTACATGCTACCCACCATAAGCTGAGTCTCATCATCTAGGATGTTATTCAAATTGAAATACTGCTCCATTTATGCTATCCATGTCGTTGGATGAGAACCATCAAATTTATGCATATCCAATTTGGGAGGTCTCGGACGGGATTGTTGTTTTTGGGAGCCCCAGAGATGAGGAGAATGACTAGACTCACCCTCACTGTGTCCATTTCCAATATTCTCTTCCTCATGGGCTACCTTCTTGCCCTTTTGGATTGCGTTTGGGACTAATACTGTTAGATTGTCAAGCTGAAATTGGATGGATTGCAAGATTTGTTCAAGATTGTCCATCCTCTCATTGACCATCGCTTGGGCTCTAGTTGCTACCATGCACCGACCTTATGCTTCTTAAAATTTGGGACCGCCAAAAAACGTTTTCACTAAGAATCGAATGGTACCACTGTGCTCAGCTCGTCGTCCTAATTCTGATGGGATAGATCACCAATAAGCGCCCCGGGAGAATACTACAGTCACCGAATCCTCAAAATGTTAATGCTGCCAAAAGTCCTGCGAAAATCATGCTCCGGTATAGGAACCCCACACAACTACTCAAATCAGGTGGATCTGAGAGATCTGAATGGCAGAATAGATTGTTGCTACGAATTTGAAGGATCTAATAGATTAGGCTGATGTCTGCGAGCGGATCTAGCTAAGATGATGCGTGATCCCAAGATAAAGGGAGCTATGGTCTCGAGGAGTGTCAGGTGCTACAGATCGCAATATACATAAGGGTCTGACAGTAGTACTCGGCCCAATGTTTCAAGGCTCTAACTAAGGAGGATCAACCGTACCCTTAGTCGTACAACCCGACTACCCTATCGTACGGGCGAGTAATCCCTCCGAGTGCTATTCTCGGTGTACTGTAGCAGCAAGACGGCCGATGGTTTATCTATGGCTAGGTTGCAGAGGAGCTAGGGGGCTTCCGATATACCCAGAAGGTACGTGGAAGACAGTCTGTACACAATTCTGTCTAATGCACTACTACTCGAAGGGGTACCCACAGGGGTTACAAGGGAGTCCAAAAAGTGTGACCACCTCTTGTAGTTCCTGCATGCATGCCTCCCCAAATCCACAGGTTTATGCGCTCAACGACAGATCCCGTGGTTTAAAGACGCCGGAACACGTCTCTAGCCAAAAAAAAATTTGCTAAGAAATGCAGATCCCATCAGCCCTGGAAAGAGCTATGATACCACTTGTTATGCTTTTAACCTGCAAAAGATACCCAAATACAGAATTTGAGAAGAAAAATACCCAGAACATAGAATAGTGAGAGTCAATAGCAAATACTTTATTATTCAGAAGCAATGTTCATTGGCCTATTCGAGGGGGCAACCTCCAATAGAGCAGAGCTCAATTCAAAAATAAGAGACACGATGCTCCTCGCAGGGAGTCTCTATCCTTTATATATGACTCATACATGTAATACCATGGATCAATACCATGGATTTTATTAATACCATCTACCTAATACTAGGCCCATTTGCAACTAATTGTGGTCCCGTAATAAAGAGTGGGTTAACCACTTACAATTATTAATATGGGCTTTATTGACTCTTTATTATGACGTGATCCCACTACATAAATAAGGGAGTTAGGGTGGGACCCTAACACTGTAAATCTAAAGCTCATGATAAAGGAAAGGGATCTGATGATTCTCCTTCTGTAGAGGTGAAAACCACCTCAGATGAAGGTGGGGATGTGTACTTGGCTTCTTCAAGTACACATGTAGATCATGAGGCATGGTTGATTGAATCAGGTGCATCATTTCACTCCAATCCCCATAAAGAGTGGTTCTGTGAGTATGAGAAATATGATGGTGGTGATGTCTTCTTAGGGGATGATAGGAAGGCTAGAATCGTTGGTCGCGGAAAATTAAAGTTGAAGTTGCAAGGTGGAAGTGTTAGAACACTTCCGGGTGTTCTACATATTCCTGCATTGGCTAGAAATATGATTTCTATAAGCAAGCTGGATGATGCAGGTGTAAAAATAGTGTTCGAGAAGGATACCTGCAAGATGGTTCGGGAAGCACTGGTATTGATGCATGGAGTTCAGATTGGAACTTTGTACAAGCTGCAAGGTAGCACTATTGTTGATGGGTGCAACAGTTTTGTGGTTCCTGAATGTGGAGCAGAAAATCTAGTGGTCTCTGGGGAGAAGACCATGTTGTGGCATCAAAAGTTTGGACATATTAGAGAGAAGGGCCTTTGAATACTTCATGGTAAAGGTATGGTAGAAGGTATGAGTAATAGCTCTCTAGATTTTGATTTCTGTGAAAATTGTGTATATGGGAAGCAGAATCGGGTGAGTTTCCCCTCTAGTGGTAAGAGGCAAAACAAATATTAGAGCTTGTGCACAGTGATGTGTTTGGACCCGTGAAAGTTCCATAACTGGGTAAGTCTGTGTACTATGTATCATTTATAGATGACTTCTCAAGGAATACATGGATATATTTCCTTAAGAAGAAATCTGAAGTCTTTACAGGTTTAAAGAATTTAAGGCTCTAGAGGAAAAACAGACAGAGAAGAAGATAAAGGTGCTGAGGACAGATAATCGTGGAGAATTCTGCAACAAGGAATTTGAAGAATTCTATAAGAAGTGTGGTATAGCACGACAGAAGACTACTCCATATACACCTCAAAAAAATGGAGTCACAGAAAGAATGAACAAGACGTTGATGGAAAGGGCAAGAAGCATGCTCAGTGGTGCCAGGTTAGGACAGGAATTCTGGGCAGAGGCAATGGAGACAGCATGTTACCTAGTCAACAGATCACCTTCATCACCGCTGGAGGATAAGACTCCACAAGAAGTATGGACTGGTAAGAAACCCTCTCTTTCACATCTGAAGGTATTTAGATGTGATGCATATGTACATGTTCCAAACAAGAATGAACCAAGTTGGATAGTAAATCTAAAAAGTGAATCTTTATTGGGTATAAGGATGGTTTAAAGGGTTATAAGCTTTGGAACCCAACAAAAAGGAAGGTTGTGTATAGCCGAGATGTGGTGTTCAGAGAGGTGAAATATGTTATTAAACATGAAGTCCAACGAAAGGAACCTGAGAAGATAGAGTTTGAGCTTAAAGAGGAAGAATAGAGCCACAAACTCCGGGTGTAAGAAGATCAATTTGAGAAAGAAGGCAGCCAGAAAGGTATAGTCCATCTACATTCTATTCAAATTTTGCTTTATCTATTACTAATGATGATCCCAGAACTGTGAAGGAAGCAGTAGATTCAGAGGATGGAAAACTCTAGAAAGAGGCCATGGTTGATGAAATGGCATCTTTGCACAAAAAGGAGGCTTGGGATCTGGTGGAGTTGCCGGCTGGAAGTAAACCTATTGGCAGCAAATGGGTACTCAAGAAGAAGACAAATGCAGAAGGAAAGGTGGGGAAATACAAAGCTCCGTTGGTAGCAAAAGGTTATTCCCAAGTGCCGAGAATTGATTTTGGTGATATTTTTCTCCTATTGCCAAGGAAACTTCTATTAGGTTACTTTTATCTGTTCCTGCTGCGGTTGATTTTGAGGTAGAATAGATGCATGTGAATACAACATTTCTTCACGGGGATCTGGAAGAGGAGATCTACATGAAGCAACCTGAAGGCTTTGTAGTGAAGGGTAAGAGAGAACTGGTATGCAAGTTAAATAAGTCTCTGTATGGGTTAAAAAAGTCACCAAGGATGTGGTAACAGAAATTTGATACATTTATATGGGAACTTGGCTTCACCAGAAGCAAAGCAGATCACTGTGTGTATTTTAAATTAATTGGTGACCGTGTTATTTATTTGGTCTTGTATGTGGATGATATGTTGCTCATTGGAAATGACAAAGAAATTATATCTAGGATTTGAAGACCCAATTGTCCTCCAAATTCGACATGAAATATCTTGGTGGTGCAAACTATATTTTGGGAATGGAAATTAAAAGAGATCAGGCAAAGAGGAAGCTCTGGTTAAACCAGAGGAAGTATGTCGAGACAATACTGCAGAGCTTTGATATGCAGGATAGTAAACCGGTGAAGGTTCCCATTCTTGTAGGTGTAAAGTTATCCGTTGAACAATGTCTGAAGACACAAGAAGAGGAAGAGGATATGTCCCTTGTTCCATATGCAAGTGAAATCAGTAGCCTGATGTATGCAATGGTCTGTACTAGACCAGACATTGCACATGCAGTGGGAGTATTGAGCAGGTTTATGTTAAAACCAGGGAAGGAGCATTGGACAACAGTGAAGCGGGTTTTCAGGTATTTGCGTGGCACTAGTGATTATGGTTTGTGCTACCAAGGAAGACTAGGATTGGACAGAGTATTGGATATTCATGGTTTTGTTGATGCTGACTGGGCTAGAGATCTGGATCAGAGAAGATCTACAAGTGGGTATGTGTTTAACCTATTTGGAGGTGCAGTCAGTTGGATGAGTAAGAAACAATCTGTAGTGGCACTATCAACTACAGAGGCAGAATACATGGCAGCCACTCATGCAAGCAAGGAAGCAGTTTGGTTGCAGAGATTGTGTTCAAGTATGGGGTTAGTACAGGGAGCTATAAGGATAGACTGTGACAGCCAAAGTGCAATTTTCTTGGCAAAGAACCCTGCTTATCATTCAAAGACAAAGCACATTGATGTTCAGTATCACTTTGTGAGGGATATGATAGAAGACAAAAAGGTGTTGCTGGTAAAGGTGGACACTTTGAAGAAAACTGCAGATGCATTGACAAAATCTGTGAGCTTTGAGAAGTTCTCTTGGTGTAGAGAAACAATGGGTGTTTCAGGGCTAGAAAAATGACTAAGCTCTCCTGTGTCCCCCTGTGGAAAGAAAACAACAAATGGGAGAATGTTCGGTTGTGTTATATTTTTTCCACGACTAGCCTACGTAGTGAACCAGGGGTTTGGGGGGGAGTCCCCCCTTCGTTGCGTCAATTGTGCAGCGGGGGGGGGGTCATAGGGGGGGCGACAACCCCCCTTATCCAGGCGGTTTGAGGGGGGCGGGTATCCCCGCTCTACGGGGTTCGAAGCAGTGCCCCGGTAATATTTTTTTTTTGGACCCTATATTAGGTTGGGCAAACCTACCTATGGTTTTCGGTCCATGGTTTTGGACGCGATGATTTTCGGTCCATGGTTTTGGACGCGATGATTTTCGGTCCATGGTATTGGATGCTTCAGCATGTATATATATGTATTGTAACATTGAAAGGAATATAATGAAAAATCAAGCTGGTAGTCCCGGTTTTGGGATCTAGGGGAAAATATCTCTATATGCATTTTATGTGTTATGCTCTCGCATTGCTTATTTTCTATGTTTAAGAATCCCTATGCAGGTAATTTCTATATGGGGTTAAAACCTACATGGAAGTGGGTGAGAAAGGCCATGGCTGACTAGTTGAAGTCTGCATAGGTAACTCGAGGAAACTTGATGTACCAATATGCGGTAGCACATATCAAAGTTCACTGAAAGAGGTTGAGATGAACATAATTGTCAACATAGGAACTAGAAGAACACCATAAGTGATATGTCATGACATGGGCCTGAGGGTCCTCTTTAGCATTTCCTTCAAATTTGGGACAATTGCTTGGAATTTTAGTGGGAACTAAAGGCCAATAAGCTGAATGAATAATTGGATCATTAGTAATCCTCGAGACATCGGGCAGTTATGATGTATCTAAAAATGGAAATTGCGGGTTAAAAGGCATATAAGGCCTTCGATAAGGCCTAGTCTGTGGGTTCCAACCTTGTTGGTAAGGATTCTGCCCCCAAAGTGGAGGATTTTTACCATAGGGGGGTTGGTTTTTCCCCCACTGATGGGTACCTTGACCATAACGTTGATTCTTTCTAGGTTAGGGTTGATATTGACCTACCATAGGACATTGATAAGCATAAGGAGGACAAACATTATGTGCGGCATATGGATTGTAAGGTTGATACACCTACTAACCCTAGATATGACGTTGTTGGACCTACTATTGTAGGGGCTGGCGTTGTGTCTGCAAGGTTTGACCTTGTTGATACACACGTTGTGCTCGTTGCCACAAGGGTTGACCTTGCTACTGCAATGGCTGACCTTGTAGATATAAGGGTTGGTTGGGTTGTTGGACAAACTACGTTTTTTGTTGCAAAGGCGGTTAAAACTATTGCAAAGGTTGCCCCTATTGCTACAAAGGTTTCCCTTGTTACAGTAATAGTTGTTGAACATTTCCTTGTGGGATTCCTTATGGGTACTGGTAAGTTCCAATTGGGATTTTACCATATGCACCAGGAATAGAATTTTAACTAGGTTACACATGAGGACCTTCATATGGAATATAAGGTGGATTTTGTAGTGCTTGTGAACCATATGGAACATAAGACTGTTGGAGGGGTATCTGGGCCATGTACGTCTATTGAAACTAGATATTACCTACCCTAGATGGATCAATGAGATTAGGAATACCACTAAGATTGGGTTGACTTACTCCAACCATGTGAGGTTGTGATCCACTCACATGGGTTCCACCTGACACAAGAGGAAGGTTTGGATTTTTCCTCCTAGGTTGTGAATGAGGTGGTGGTACATTTTGATGGAGGAATTTATGAAATTACAAACGTATAAACTGAAACAATCGGTTGCACTAGAATGGAAGGTTGAAACGACAATAATGGTTGTGAAGAAATCGTTGGTTGAATTGGAACTCAAGTAATGACAATTTGCATAGGTATCTAAGAGGTGTTGCAGGTGGGAACGCCCTAGGGTCTTGGGTTGAAAACCCAAATAGAGCAGAGGACAAACAATAGCAAGAAATGCTGAGACAAACAATCTAAATGCTTATTCTACTGAACTGGGAAGAAGTGACCTTACCCAAAGGTCCTACGTTTGGGTAGATCCTGTAAGGTTTAAAATCTCTGCTTCCTCTGATGCCTTTGAAACCTATAAATTATCTAGGAAAAGCATATACAACAATAGTAACATAAAGCGTATTCATGATAGATACGTTAGATCATATAAGAAAATGAACAATTACACATTAATACAAGATTTACAAACAAATCACAACATGGATAAATGCATAAACACGATAATATCAGGAATAGAACAACATTTCTTTATTGATGTAAGCTACAAGAAAGGTGGAAAACTACAACCTAAGTCTTCCTACAGCTCCAAGCGGAACTGTCCTCCAGATCTGTCATGTCCCGGCCTCAGCAATCTTCCTCCATCATCATACACAAGGATATCACAAGAGGGATGAAGGATATCTCAAAAGAGGAAAAAAGAGTTTCCTAAAGCTTGGGGAGTGCAGGAGGCATAGGGATTTTGTCAGACTCGATCAGGGATCAATCAACTATAATATCAATATCTCATCTCTTCTCCCTTTAGGCCTTCCCATGGAGGTTTATTTATACTTCTCCAAATTATTTTTTTCAGTTGGGAAATAGTTGGGCCATGGGCTGCAGTAGGTGAGTAACAGGTAAAACCCATAAACTCCGCTCGAAATTAAGGATATTTATTATTTTTAAGTGTTTTAACACATATACGTGGTTTGGGTATATACTGACCCACGTGTACATGCTTTTAACACAAGGAAAAGTAGCATATAGGAAATAAAACACTATTTTTTAGATTTTGGGACCAAGCCTCGAAAGGAAGGGTTGCCCTAGGCCATAACCAAAGCATCAGATCTACCAAGAGTGGTAAATGGTGCTATAAAAGATGCACCCTAATATATGAAGTTAGAAGGGGTACATGATGGCCAAAATGTATAAAGTATATAGAAGGAATCATGTCGAGACCGGGGAGGAGTTCACCAAAATTCATCTTGCTAAGCCAGTGAAAGAGATCAGAAAGAAACTATTGTCTGAGGCAAGCATACCCATGCTCAGAGATAATAAAGCATGTCCACATGTCAAGTAAAAAATCAGATCCAATATGCATACAAGTATACAGGAATTAAAAATACACAATGGATCATCTGATCATATCCAAATAAGTAAATGTCTAAATATCAAATATAAATAACTTATCAATGATGTTGAAGTATGAAGCTGATCACTGAAGTCATAAAGCTGATCCAAAAAATACCAAGTCAAATGGTGGAATAAATGGTACTACACTGCAACTCAGGTGCCAACATATGAGATGCTGCTATAAGGAACTGCAACATATAAGGTGGATGGTGTCAACTAGGAGAAACAGGGGCAATCAACAAGTGAACCAAGAAATGTTGATGCAAACCCAAGGTCTTCACCGACCGCCATGGTACTGATCTGGAATTTATCTAGGATAAAGAATTAAGGTATTACAGACTCATGTGCATGGATATGCCTATGTTACTTTATGCAATGGATTGATAAGATTGCGAAATACATATACATCGAAGCAGTTAGGGAAAACACATCAGGAAAACATGTAATACAACAAGTTTAATAAGGAGTTCACCCAATGCTCTTGGGCTGCGTCTCCTGGTCTAGCCTTTAGTGGAGGCCTCTCTATTATGTTTCCAAAGCAAAGTTTTTACAACAGTGAGCTCAATTTGAGTCTCACTCAACAAATATGAATCAGTAGGACTGGAGTACACAGACTCTCCTTACCGAACTTGACCTCTACTGGTCACAGTAGTCTGAGCCCAATCTGAGACTCATACATGACAAGCATATATAGAGGAGTTCGCTCGAACCTCTCGAGCCTTCTTTGGAGTGGATAGACTCTCTGACTCTTTCTGGCTCTGTCTCGATGCTGCCTTTTCTCTATAGGTTAGCTCGACTTACTTTCTCTGTTCTCAGCTTTCTTACTCACTTTTCTTACTGCTCTCTAGCTGCTTGCTTGCTGCTTCTGTCAGTTTGTGGCTTTAAAGCCAGTTTGCTTTCTCATGGTTCATTTCCACTTCTTGGAGTTCTGGTAATTCTGTCGTTGTCCATTTGAATTCCCCTATTCTGCATCATCATCACTGTGTAACACTTCTCAGGGAGGTGGCCACCTATTCTGCAATGGGTGAGTGTGCTAGGTTCCTAGGACCCATTTGAATAACTGTTATTTCCATTTTCTCCAAGATTTACCCCGAAACACGAATATTTTTCCAACTCATCGTCCACATCAGACTTCAAATTCCATGTAATCTTGCTTTATAACCTTTTCAAATCTGGTCATTTATCGGGACACGCCTCCACCATTGATTTGGGCCCCCAAAATCCTACAGTCATCCTTCATATCGGGCGGGTAAGTAGCATGACGTTTACCCTTCCAATGCGAGTGGTTTTATCTCTCTTCCGCTGGATGCGTGTCACTCAATGTGTGGCATCGGGTGAGACTCGGATGAAACTGCTTATTGCCTCGAGGGCTTCCGATATCCTACCGTGTTACAGGAAAATTTGGGCACATCAACCCTGACTTCTAGATCTGTATTATTAGGGTCTATCAACCCCTAATTTAGCTATTTTCATTCCCTAATGAAGTTGACCTACATCATGCTTGCTTCCCAAGAGTTTCATGACACCATTCATCCAAAAAATGTCCCTAAGGAGATCATCACAGGTGGCCTTCTATCTGGCTGTAATGAATGGTAGACACTACACTGTCTGGGTGCTATGCATAGCACCTGGCCTTTGTTGCACCTGCAATGAGTGAGATCCATCGAATTTTTTAAATGAATTCATTGGATTCCTCATCCAATGGATGCTTCTAGAGGTTTCTAGAAGGATTGGGCTTGCTTTTGGATGAGGAAGGAGATGAATGAACCTTAATCCATTATCCCTTCCTCCATGGAACCACTTCCTAAATATGGCAAATCATTCATGAGGCCATTCATGAGGCCATTAATGGCCTAACCTTCTCTTTTCAGTTATAAAAGGACCAAGCTCTCATTGGTTGGTTAAGGTTGAGACTTCTTAAGCTAAGGAAATGCTGCTTGGATGAGATTAGTAGAGAGAGTAATGTTATCATGTCAAATTGTTGTTTCCATGAGGAGAGAAGGGTTTGAGGCTGGGAGGATGACATTGAATTGAACATGCATCTACATGGGTTGTAATATTCCTTTCTATGAATAAAGAGTTCTATGCTTTTTCCCATTCATGTGTTATGTGATGTAAATTGTATTTTCGATTCTATAATATGTTTAGTTAACAGATCGATATGTATGATTTGATGTTTTTCTGTCTTGGCTTGTGTGCAAGTACCTTTCAAGTGAGTTAATTATGGAAGGGAGTGGCGACAGCAGTCAAAGGGAAGAGCGATTGAGCGAGAGATACAGGTTGGTACTTTTGCTCCTTTTTCTTTTATCTGTTAGCTATAGGAAAAGAAATGGAATTACTTTAACTGTTGTTCTAGACTTGCTACTAGGTCTAGGGGTTAGTCATTCGAAAAGACACTAAATTTTCCCATAACAAAATGGTGACTCCACTAGGGATCAATTTTATCCCTTATAGTAGCTAATCAATCTCTTAGAACACTTTGATATACTTTAACCTCTTTTTCTTATCGAATTCAACTTCAATCTACTGAAATTTGAGTCAATTTTGAGCATAAAATTATCATTCTATAATCATCACAGCTCTGTAACTGACAAGGTGCTATGCATTGCACCCTCTACACAAAGACAACACTATGCATCATACTTTCCCTCACTCTAACCTGCGCTGATTCCTTTTGGATCAGTTTTCCCATCTAGGAGTTGAAGCCTTAAGTCAATTTTCAGTTATTTGAATTGTTTGTTGGATTTAGATGATTTCTTGTCTTTGAAAGTAGTGTTCGTTTCCTTGTTTCGACCCATTTTACACTGGATTGTTAAATGTTTGTGTATGTATTTGTTTTATCATTTACAGTCCATCGCCGAAAGTATTTCAGTCAATTGTTTTGTCAAATACGAAGTGTTGTAAAATCTTCCTTCATTTAAATAATTGATTGGTCTATTTGTGCATCTAATTCATATTTTCGTTGAAGTGTCGAAAATATTTGTTTCCTTAAAGTTGAAAGTTTCGTTTAGTCTTCCTTTACCTTTAAGATAAATTCTCATAAATCAACATTTTTGTGAAAAATCTTTTGAATCATTGTGCATTTGTTCTTTTTAGTGCATAATTCACATTAAGGAGAACTGAAAAGAAAAAGAAATACATGTAATTGCATTTTAGGAGATTGAATGTGTGTGCTTAAAAGGAATGGTTAGGGAAATGCATTAGTGAGTGCTCTTTGTTGTTTGATCCAAAAATTACTTGTTTGCTCTTTCCCTTGTAGCTAGGATTTTCATTGTCAAAATGGAAAGAGTGCTTGTCATTCTAGTTGCATTTTTAGGAATTTCGGAAAACATCATGTGGTGAAACCCAAAGGAAAATTTTAAGTAAGATCAACCTAAAATTAACTTCAATTAACCTAATAATGCATTGGAATTTAACACAAACATCTAGAGGTGTCTAGGCTAGAGACGTGTTCTGGCGTCTTAAAACCTAGTGGTTGTCGTTTCATTGAGGTTGGGTGATTCCTCCTCTCTGAACTGATAAGTACTAGTACGGACTTGTGCTCCCTATACCATCGTGTATATAGTGGGAGACCCAAATAGGTTTAAACCCTTTATCCCTAGGAAGCCGAGTCTACCGCCTTACTGATCACAATGCACCGAACACAACATTCTGGAAGGTTGACTGCCGTATGGTAAATCATTCGTAATTTCTCTTTAATCTACCACCAAGTTCTATATTTCAGTTTTGTGATTAGTTTGTAAACCCTCTTGCTTAGTATCTCCAGAGCGGTCATTTTTTCTCCTTTTCAACTCCTTAAAAGAAAAGGTTCATTTGAATTCTTGTCCTTTCAATCTCATTAAACAACAAAAGCGACTAGAGTCGTCTGTTGTTTTTTCTCGACTCTTAAAAAATGAAAAAGAAAAGTTAAGTTCTAGTGTCATAAAAATTAATTGACCGTGGATAACATCCTCCACACTTGTTTTTTAGTTGATCTTAGGTTGAAACATATGGCGACAAATCCGGAGTCCACCAATCAAGGAATTCCTTTCGATGGGAATCCTAGTCTTTTTCCTCCTTTTGGAAATATCGGTGCTCCTTATATGGCTACATTGTCCCTTTTAGGATTTACGATTGGCTTGCCAGTATGGCTCTTTTCAACCTCCTTGGTTCAAAATGTTGTGATTTCTCCATAATCGAGTACACCTCCAACTTGACAAGATCATCCTCCAGTTGATCCTAAAGTTGAGCCTTTGCCTTCTTCCTCCGTTGTTTCTTCCTCCCCTTATTCCTCTTCGCCTGGTGAAAGTATTGGTACTAGTAACCAGGTGGCTAAGAAGAAGAAGAAAGGGAAGAAGAAGATGAAGAAGCAAATTCAGCAGAGGGGCGACCAAGCAACCATTGCCTTGAATGCAAAATCTGATGAGAAACCGTCCATTAAGCATCACAAAGTTCGATATCCATGAAAACTTTGTGTGGGAGACCATCTTCTTCGAAATGTTCTTGATATTCCTTAGATCTTAGAAGAATGGTCTTCTCGTTCACATCATCCTGTGTCATCAACCTCTGGAGATCATGTTGGTGACATACCATCAACTAGTAATAGTAAAGTTCATGGAAAGAAGGGAAAAGTCAAGTTTCCATGTAGTTTATGTGAAGGGAATCACCTCATTCACCTTTGTCCCTATCTAGATGAAGCCAAAAGAGTGTTGGATAACTATCCTGCTTCACCGTAGCGATTTCCATCTGGTTACACTAAACTCTCCCTAAATCCTTCATTAGTTGATGATTTGACTGACCAAAATCAACAGTCGGTCAAACCCACTCTCTTTGAAAGTGAATCCTTTGAGTCTACTAGACCCAAATCAACAGGTCGAGGTAACATTTCACCCGATTTCACCTTCAGTAAACCATACCCTTCCCGAAGAGAGTGAAAATGATACCACTCAAGTTCTTTTTGTTTCTTCAGACTCTAATGAGCTTGGGCAAAATACGCCTGTTCCATTAAGACAGGAGGAAAATCCTCTAGTTCTCGTAACTCAAGGGGTTAATCCTCCTGTTTTTATGGTACCCCCTCCAAGTAGTCTAGTCACTTCCTTTGATTGGAATCGACTGGCAGGATTCTGCCTTCCTTCCTATGTGCCTTTCCAAATCATAATACAGGTTTGTAATATGATTGTATCTAGCACTATTATAGACGAAGGTGCATAAGTGAGTATTATTTCCTCAACTACTTGGCAAGTGCTTGGTTCACCATCGCTTGTGCCTGTTACACAAAATCTATTAGGTTTTAACAGAGGAACCATTCAACCATTAGGGATCCTTCCTCAGTTACCTATTACTTTGTGAGGCAAAACTGTTTATCTAAACGTGATGGTATTCCCAGGACCTTTACATTATAATTTACTTCTTGGGCGCAACTATGTTTATGGCATGGGAGCTATTGTTTCAACACTCTTTAGAGTAATTGTTTCCCGCATGAATGCAGATTTGTCACCGTTGACCAACTTTCATTTCCTGGTCCAAATATGGCTCATAGTCAACCATCTTCCCTATTGGTCCATTTATACCAATGGTATCATCCCCACCATGGGTTAATTATGTGGCAACCTGTTCCATACCTACATCAACTGACGATCAATTCAGTGATGTTGTACATCATGAATTGGGGGCATTGGAACCAGATCTCTCCTTCATGACCTCTTATGAGTTGTGAACAAGGAATTCGAGGATAGTTCCTTATCTTGTGTCAACCTCATTAAAAAAATGAAACCAAGGAATATGAGGATAGTTCCTAGTCTTGTGTCAACCTCGTTAAAAAAATGAAACAAGGAGTATGAGGAGAGTTCTTTGTCTTGTGTCAACCTCGTTAAAAAATGAAACAGGTCCCTCGAGGAGAGTTCGTTGTCTTGTGTCAACCTCGTTAAAAAATGAAATGAAGGATATGAGGATAGTTCTTTTACTGTGTCAACGTCGTTAAAAAATGAAACAAGTCCAAGGATAGTTCGTTGTCTTGTGTCAACATCGTTAGAAAATGAAACAAGGATTATGAGGATAGTTCTTTTACTGTGTCAACCTCATTAAAAAATGAAACAGGCCTATGAGCATAGTTCCTTGTCTTGTGTCAAGCTCGTTAAAAAATGAAACAAGGAGTTTGAGAAGAGTTCCTTGTCTTATGTCAAGCTCATTAAAAAATGAAACAAGGTCCCTTGGAGAAAAGTTCCAAGTCGAGTCTTTGATTAGATCTCGTAAAATCCCAGTCGAGTCTTTCACTTGATCTCACAAAAGAACCTTCATTCCATCCACCTGATAGCCATGAGTAGTCTACTTAGGTGAATGTAGCGAAGCTTGGGGGGCATGCACCTAGTGGTAAAGTTAAGTTTCCCTATAGGTTATGTGAAGGGAATCACCCCTTTCACCTTTGTCTATCTAGACGAAGCCAAAAAGGTGTCGGATAACCATCTTGCTTCACTGCAACGACTTCCATCTGGTTATAGGAGACTCTCCCTTTCATCATGCTAGGGGAATGTAAACCTAATCTCAAGAAAAGTTTTTTCTCATTTCAAGCTTGTGTAAAAATGAAACTAGTTTCAAGCATAGTTTTTCGTTTTAAGCTTGTGTAAAAATGAAACTGAATCCAAGCATAGTTTTTCATTTCAAGCTTGTGTAAACATGAAATTGAATCTAGGCATAGTTCCCTATGGTTCAAGCTTGTCTAAAAATGAACCCATTTCCAGTTTAACCCTCGTGATTGCCATTCTATTATCCTTTCCTATCAGATGAGCCTTGGTTGTTTTCATTCCATCACCACCATCTCTTTGGCCGATCATACGCTTTCACTTGGTTGTTTTACCCTTTTTGAGGAGAAGTTGCAATGAGTGGTCTTATTAGCTAGCGTCTTCACATAAATCAACATGTTTTGAGAAGTTCCAACATCACCAGAACTAGTTGCTACTGTAGACACCACTCATTCGTCAAAATGGAGTCCTCTTTAAGCTCTTTTTAGACTCCCTAAACATGAAAAGATTGTCGAGAACTTGTCGTTTATGGCTCATTAATGGATTAGAATCGATATCTACTCAGTATAGTTTTACCCCTTCTTCGGATTGAGATAGATTAACTATGAAAAAGGTACTCATTGGTCATGTTATCACCCCAAGAAACTCTCCTAGCTTGTATATCAGAGATGCTCGGGAACATTACAAACTCAACATAAAATGTTGGGAAATGATGGATGAATGAGAGAAATGATGCATATTCAAGCTAGACAACCACTTCTACTATGCTTAACCCCAGACATGGGTGAACACCCCCTGACTACAAGGCTTTAGACCACCAATTACTCACAGTTTAAGGAAAATGTGATGATGGAGAACATTGATCACACCAGCAGATGCACAGGACCCTGTGATGGCCAGCTGCAACCAGTTTAAAGGTCTGTAAATCTATTTCCTAGTGCACAGACAGGATGACAGCTCTCTGGCATTAAAACAACAGAAACCTGCATACACATTCAATGAAACTAACTAGATTCTAGCACAGAGGTGGGATGACAGCCCCTCTAACGCTAATCATCAGCAACACATGAATAAATGCACCACAGGCACAGCCTGGAGCAAAGAAGAAGAAGTGGAAAGCGAGCAATTAACAATAAAAGAAGCTTGTATTAGCTGAAAATGAAGACCAGAAGCTGCAGGTGTCACAGTAGTTACAGTCTCCAGAGTTGAAGCTTACATTAGAATAACATTCATCCCCCTCATTACATCTTTCTTCTGGGTATATATAGAATTTGTTTACAAAACACTCTGCTGAGTTCCACGAGGAGGGGTCATAATGGACCACCCACACAGATTAACTCTTATGATGGTTTGTCTGCTACAATCTGATGGTCTTAATGAACAAATCGACCTTTTCTGGTGCTTGGCCGTCCTTTTCTGAGCATATGGAATGTAATGTGTACAAGGCTCCATGACTAATTAATACCTTGATCTGCT
>APFE031305604.1:0-22926 GCA_000404065.3 Pinus taeda
AAATTGTGGGCCCCGTTTTGGGTAAATTGGTACATCAATTTCCCGGGGTCGTAACTTTGGCATACGATCTCCGTTTGACGCGTATGATAGCTCGTTAGAAAGATCTATCCGAGAACTACCATTGTTGGAACGGGAAACATAAGTCCATTGCATGGACCCTTGTTGCCCCTGGATTCCCCAAAAAACGTCGTTTAGGGCCTCAAAACGGCTCCGGAAGTTCAGGACCCGAAAAACTGCTAAAAATAGTAAGTTGTGCTACAATTAAGGAAACTGAAAATGCTGAAAGAGACAATGATGGGGGTCAAGATGGACTTGGCAGGTGGCCACCAATATCCACCTGGATCACTTAGGGAATGGGGGAATGACCTAGCACTCACCCACCAACAATTTGTGGATGACATTATGCTTTTCTGCCAAGCCTCTCTCCGAGAAGCATGAAGAATCAAAGAAATTTTGGACATCTTCATGCAGGCATCTGTCACCCAAATCAACAAGGAAAAATCTTGTACCTACTTTTTCACTACCCCAGGGAATGTAAAATCCTACTTGTCCAAGATCATGGGATTTAGTACACGAAACCTACCCACGAAGTACCTGGGAATGCCACTGGTGGAAAACCCCCTTAAAATGGTAGGGTGGCAACAAAGTACCCAAAATATCCAAGGAAGATTTGGAAATTGGGCCTTTAGATCCCTAAACATTGCAGGTAGGAGAGTTTTAGTAAAAGTAGTGTTACAGTCAATTCCAATCTACTAATTTTCTGGTATGGCAACCCCTAAGGGAGTATGCACCAAAATGGTAGACATATTCAAAAAATTCTTATGGGGAGGGGCACAACAGAAGCAAAAATGAGCTTTGATGTCTTGGTAGGGATTGACAAGGAAAAAGGCAGAGGGAGGAATCGGCCTACGAGACCCCTATACCCTAAACCAAATCATGGGGACAAAACTCAGGTGGCGATGGATGGGAGGAGGATGAGATCTATGGAAACAAATCTAGACAAGAAAGTATAATATGCTAGAAGGAACAGAGGAAATCATTCGGTATAAGACCCCCCCAAAGGCTCAGCTATATGGAACCTAGCACGACAAAACAGAGAGATCATTACACAACATGCCTTCTGGGAAATTTGAAATGGAAGGACAACAAGATTCTTGGAGGAGGCATGGAAACAAAGAGATAAATTGATAAATAGGCAGGATTTTCAAGACATCCATAGATACACTATCGATAGGAATATGCATCTGGTAGAATAATTTTGGAAGGAAGGGCAAGTGAATGGAAACTGGAGAAACTGGAAAAGGAAAGAAGACTGGGGTTAGGATATAGAGATAAAGCAATGGGAAGAGTATGATAAAGAAATGAGCACAAGGGAAATAACCATTAGAACAGGACCAACCATTCTGAGATGGGGGCACACATCGAAAGGAACTTTCACTATCAAAGAAGTATACGAGCTAAAAGAAGAACAAGAAAAAGATGGATAAGCATTGCTTTGGAAAAAAAATTGGAAAGGAGGATAGTGGCCGAAGGTAACTCATTTTTTATGGCTTGTAAGCAAAGGGAGAAAAAAGACTTGGGATCAGTTACATAAAAAAGGTATGCAAGGCCCGTCCTTCTGTTGGATGTTTCGACAAAACAAAGAAGACATGGAACACATGATGAACTCTTGCCTGTTCGCGACTCAACAATGGGGTAAAATACAAGGATTATTTGGAAGGTTGGATAGAAATCACCAAAGCATAAAAGAAACAATCCTAATATGGGGTAGCAACAACTTCTTAATCCCTATCCATAACAGGGCATGGGGACTAGCCCTGGGGTTCAACCTCTAGACGGTATGGAAAGAACGAAACTACATAATTTTCAAAGACAAAATTTCAACACAAGAGAAGGTATGGGAAGGACTAGTAAAGAATATCATAGAAACAATCCAGGTAGAGAAATGGAGCCCTGAATACTGGCAAGTTCCTCCCCACGAAGCAAGAATATTATGTTGCCTAAATTTATCAAAAGAAATGGTCGCCCCGAATGTGTGGAAAGAGAAGAATAACAATATTGAGTCCTTGAAGCAGATCACCTTACCAGGAGAAGGATTCATCAAACTAAATTACGACGAGGCCTCAAAGGGGAACCCCAAAATAGCAGGATTGGGTGGAATATTCAGAGATAACCAAGTGAACACACGGCTGATATATATAGAGCCATGTGGAATCGCAAGCAACAATGAAGCTGAATTTGCAGCAGTTGGGCATGGCCTCAAAATAGCTGTCAGATTGGGATACAAACAAGTGGAAGTGGAAGGAGATTCCAGCTTGGTCATCAATACCTTGAGGAAACTTAACAACGGAACAGCTTGGGACAAATTGAGCAACAACTGGAGGACAACCCATCTCATCTAGGAGATAGGACAAGTCACTAAGAAGTTCGACTACTTAGTAATTAAACATGTAAGAAGGGAGGGGAACAAAGCAATAGATTTATTGGCTAACTAGGGTTGCAATCAGTAACATGGACCAATGGAAATATTATGGCCTATACAGCCGAGGGATGAAAAGCTAAAACCATTGGAAGAAATCTTACAGTAAGATATGAAACATGCATAGGGAAAAACGAATACTAGCAACAATACCCCTGATCAGGGTGAGTGCCCAGGAATTCAGGACAGATATGGGTATCAAGGGGAATGAATTTTGGGTACAGCCCATTATAGCCCACACGCTCATGGAGATGGGTGCGGTGGCCTCCCACATGATAATGTACAGAGGGGCATGGAGAAGTGGCAGCTAGTGCCAAGGTGGTGATGGAGGTGAGAAGGACAAGACAAGAGGATGGATGGGATAGAGAGAGAAGGTTGGGGAGTATCAAGGAATGAAGGGTGATGGGGAGAGCATAACCATAGAGGAGAGACAGAGAACCAACGAGGATCAACAACCCAGTGACCTGCGACCAAGGAGGGAGAACGAGGGATGCGACCGAGGAGGGGAGCATCGAAATAGATGGGAGAGACCTGGGCTTCCTAGAAGCGAAGCGGAATGGGACAGAACCTGTAAGGGGTCGGGACCCTGAGGAATCTCCCACAATTAAGTTTCCTGCCTGATAACCAATAAGGAAGGGGAGCAAGAAGATAAGGAGATGAGAGGGTGGGTATTTGGGAGTGGCAGAGAGGAGCGGATGGATGTAGTGGCAACCTGATTCGAGGTGAGGGTGGACCGTGCTGTAAGCCTCACTCAAACTCGGCACCAGGACACTACTCCCCGGTGTAGATCAAGGAGAGACAAACACAAAAAAGCAGAGAGGATAGTGCTTGGCAGGGGAGAGGCGCATGCAATTCTAGCAGAGGAGAGGCATTGCACCCATGGGTAGAGGGGCATCGAGGCAGAGATGAGGGTGGTAGGAAAGAGGAAAGGGGAAGCGACAACATTGAGGATAACTTGGGTCGTAATCTCTGTGATCTAACTCAAAATGTATGTGAAAATGTTTGCACAATAGGAGATATGGCAAGACCAGCCCATGGATGAGGACGAGGTCGAAGGGGAAGGGAGTCGCCTCATGCAGTAGACCTGGGCACCTCGGAACCCCAACGTGGAAGGAAGTCAATAGAAAGGCTTATTAATGAAGCAACCACAGCTTACAGGGTAGGGACGGATGCAGGTATCAGGAAGATCCTAGAAGATTGGGAGGCACAGATAAAAGAGGAGTTCGATTCAGAAGAGGAAATGGAGGCCTGGGGTGAGGTAATCCCGAACGTAGGGAATACAAGGGGAATACTCACATAATTCAAGCAGATATTATACTTGTAATACCTTATGAATAGCCTCATGGGAAAGGCAATGGAGCAGATATCAATGAGGATGGCACTCACCCTCTAGGATATACCAAACTACAAGAAAGACCTACAGGCCATCCAGTTCCAACTGTGCAAGTAGGACATTCGCCTAGATTGTATTCAAAGGCATATCCCGTGTATTATCGAGTTGGCAGAAGCACCAGGAGACTCAGCTGAAGATCCAGCCCCGGTTGACTCAGCCTCAGAGGAGCAAAAGGAATAGTCTGGTTCCTGAATGTCTTTTTGTTTTTTAGCAGGTAGCATTTACTTTTATTAATGTATGCTTATGATATACAAAAAATCATACTCTTATCATGATATATATGTATATATAGCTTGGGTAGAGCACCTTAAACTATATTACTTTTGGATGGCATATAACAAGGATATGTGGCCAACAGACTTGGTTTCCCATTTGGCAAGTTGAGGTCACCTATCTCAGCTATGTGGTGAAAATTTATCTTTTATAAAATAGAAGATCCTACCAAGATTACTATCTATCTATTATATATATATATATATATATATATATATATATATATATTCAAAACTACATGGCTCTTTAATTTCAGATTTTTATTTTATTTAAAATCTTTTTGTAATTAATACTTATTTAAAATTAAATATTCAAAACTTGTTTTTATAAAATTCCTCTTAACATAAATATATATAAAATCAATTACTTTTTATAAAATTTTCTTAACTTGAAGATTTTATTTCCTTGTTATCTTAGCTTTTTAAACTCTTAAAGGCAACAATGAAATTGAAAACTGGAAATATTTCTCCACTCACCATTAGTTTTCACTTACCAATAGAACTCTAGAATTTCTATACGTAAATTTGGTAACTATGAATTAAACATATATTGCAAAGTTATGTGATTGTGATTTGAGGTATTCTATTATTTTTAATTTTGCATTTTGGAAAATCCAATTTTATCTTGTCTTTATGTTTAGTTCAAAAAAGTTTACTATGTGTAAAAATTTTGAATGAATAAAGTTTTACCCAATTCCTTGATCTCACGATTGATTTGTTAATTAACATTAATGTAATTATAATAATTCTAAATAAATAAATAAATTCTTTATTCTCAAATTATTGTTTTAAATATAATAAGTGTATCATTATTTTACAATATTATTATTTTTATTATTTTATAATTTTTTTAATAACACATATATAATTTAATATTTATTATTTAAAAAAAAAAATTTATACATATACAATTTTATGTTTATTTTAAGATGAAATTATTTCAAAAACCTTCCCTTACCTCTGACAAAGAAAAACATCCATTCATGTGGAGAAAACTAAATCGAGGTGTCCTTATGGGAACTTGGGTATAGGTGTTTTCAAATTGCAAGAAGATATTATATAATAAAAATTAAAAAATATAAAAAATAAAGTTAAATCTTAATTTGTATTTTTTTTTAAATTAAAATTATAATTTTAATATAATAATATTAATGAGATTCAATAAATAATTAAAATTAATTTAGAACAATATTGAAGAGTCAATGGAATATTCAAAAAATTTAAAAAACCATTTATTTTTTGAATCCAAATGAAAGTTCATATTTCAAAACACTATTAAAGTGAATGATTGTTTCAAGTTATTAACAAACACTTCAATGCTTACAAAGTTATAAGGTACAATGGTTTCATTTGATGTTGATCAACAATTCCTAACATTTCATTGTGTTGTTCTTTGGAATGATAACATTTTTTAATCTTTATTCCCTATCAAAATTACCTTTTAGGAATATGTACATATTTTTAAAAATATTAAAATAATCCAAATTCTGCAAAACTTCATTTCCATGTGGAAATTATAAACATAAATTTCACTATGTGGCCTGCTCAACATTGTTCTACCCTTAATGAAATCTCTAGGCATATCAAAATTAAAAAAACACATTCTAATTATAATAATTGTATAATTTAATTTAGTGCATTTGTTTAATGGAACTTTGGATAATATAGAAAAGTCCATTATAGTTTCGTTGGCATTGTTGTAGTTTCTTTGAATTTAATAGTAATTATAGGAAGAGATAAGACTTGTCTCAATTTTATAATTTTAAGTTTTCTAAAATTTCTTTCAAAATATTATGAATATTTTGTTATAATTTATTGTTTTTCAATTTTCTCAAATTTTTTTTAGTTTTGGTTTCTAGTCTTGCTAGAGTTTTATTTTTCCGTATCTTCATAGTTTTTTACTTTAATTAAAATTTATTTAAACTAAGCTATATGTACTTGCTACTATGTTGAGTTAGACACTTACTTGTAGTTTTTTACTTTAATTAAAATTTATTTAAACTAAGCTATATGTACTTGCTACTATGTTGAGTTAGACACTTACTTGAAAATGCAAGTAAGGTATTTATTGAATTATATCAATAAAAATATATCGTGGAGAATTTTATTTAATTTTACATATGGAATTAAGTAAGTTTTTAATTAACTTGTAAACATAAAAATAGAGTGGAGATACAATCTAATTACATACTTATTATTCCATCTTCATTATTATATATATATATATATATATATATTTTAATTATTTTAAATATAAAATAAAACTTATTTATATATTTTTATCACAATATACTTCTTGAACATTTATATATATTTATTTTATATTTTATATTGGAATACACTATCATACAAGTTTGTTCTATTAATAAAATATATAATTAAATTATTTAATTAATAAAATAAAAATTTAAATAAATTTTATTTCATAATCTTGTTCTCATTTTTAGTTATACATATGACATGTTTTGACAAGCTTACCATAATTTTCTCCCCACTTGGCCGAAGCAGAGCCCACCCTCCAGTTCATACCTGGGGTCAAATATGAGAGTATAGAAGGATAATTTTCCACGGAGCATGGGATGGCATGAGTTTGAGCCACGGTAGTGGACACGTGGCCCCACAGTTACTCCATTGGTCGTGGATGGACCTATGTGACAAGTCAGCTCGATGGGTCCTCGTCGAGACGTTTGCATAGGTGCAGGTAGAACGGATTAGGGTGGAAAGCATGGGAGTATGTGGAAAAGCCAACATGTGTACCAAGCAAGAGCGAGGGTTGAGTAAGGGTACGACCCACTAAACCACATTTATGGAGGATGGTTCCCAGAAGCATTAGGTAGTGGAATAATGAAACAATGGGGATAATATGTCATCAGACCAGCTATGTCAACAACTCAGAAATGTAGGAGTGTCCCGTTGTCTTAAAGTGGAATCCTTATAATAGTCTCCATGTCTCCTGGTGGCCTCGTCTTGGAAGTGAAAAAGGAGTGCATAAAGAAGGTGTCGGGGTAGCAAGGGTAAGATGACATGGTGTTGTATCCACTCTGGACCAACCATATGTCAGGAGCGTCAATCCAGGTAGACCCGGAGGTATTACCCTGGAGGCACAAAGGGTAACATGAATGTGTGCATCAAGATGATGTGACGTCGTATCCATGTGGGTTAATCAGATACAACAATCTACAACAGGAGTGGCCCACAAAAACCATGTTTCCTCGAGGTGTTATCCCACAGATGTGCGAAGGGGTAGTTAGGGAAACACTGAGATAAAAGCGTCAGGATGACATGGAGAACAGGAATTGGATATAGGTCGGTGATCAGGCCCCATTTGTGACTTAAATATGCTTCAAGGAGAAGAAAGTAAGTGGGTTTCAAAACTAGAACCCACTAGTTTCGAGGGGTACCCTTGGAAAATTCTAGAAAAGGCTTAACCATATCGGAGTAGATGTGGGTTTTCGATCTGTCCATCTGTATGACCTTTATGTGACAATGTAGTGGGATGAAGTGGAAGCTGGAACCAAGTGGTAGCTAATGGCACAATAATGTGTGTCTTGGTGTATTTAAAAAGGTCATTTGGGAGCCACGTGTTGTGCACGCACGACAGACCTTATATTATAAATATATTCATATGCTTATGGGTTGAATTTATTAAAAATGGGTATTGTTTTACCTTTGAAATATTTATATGCAAATGCTTATGAAGGGGGAGCTAAGGTTTGCAAAGTGAGAGTTAACGTTGAAACAAAATTATAATCCCATTTATCTAACTGTACAAGAGGAGTGAGATTAGTGAAGTGGCAACCATTCCACTCGACAAGTAGGGTGGGTTGTTACAACTAGTTTGATGCATGTACATCCTCAGTCATTCAATCTAATGGCCTCATCTATTAGCCCCCTATAATTTTCAACCTTGATGGAATATGAGGCGAAGCCAACCCGTTTTTCTTCCATACGAATCTTGACTACGTATTCCTTACTCCACCATGTAACAACTCATACCATCCAAAATATTTTAGGTGTGATGTGATTGAAGAAGTTGTCATTGTTAAGTGTTGGTGATTAGGGAATTTATGAAAGGAAAGGAAGAGCATGGTGGATTAATGAAGGAATGGGGGGATTAAAAACAAAAGGAGAAGATAGGAGAGGAATGGAGGGGAAAAAGGTGTTTGTCTTGCACAGAGGACATGAAGACTCTCACATAGAAGAGAAGAAAAATGAAGGAGGGTGAAGGATTAAAAAGGAGAAAAAGGAGATTTGGATCATAGAAAGGGATAGTCTTCAAAAGAAGAAAGTTAATTACTATTAAAAAGTAGAGGAAGAAAAAGAAGGAAGAAGAGAGGATGAATTTATCTCATCGAAGTAGATCCACTCACATAAAAGACTAGGAAGAAGAGAAAAAGAATTTAGTGGAGGTGATAGGTAGAATCCTATAGAAGGGAGAAGGAAATTTGAGCTTATCTACTGTGTGGACTTGTAGAGAGAAGTGTGAGGAAGAAAGAAGAGAAATAATGAGAGCATGTTTCTGGTGAATAGTATGTCACATTATGAGAGAGAGAAGAAGGAAAACCCATATTAAATTGTAGTAAGGATGAAAGATAACTTACCCCAAAGAGCAATATAAGATGAAATATTGTACCCTTAGTTTGATTGGGGGATGCATAATCAATTTTTTGTGACAAACTTAAAGCTCAACCAACCTTTACATTGGTAGGTATCTTGTGAGACAAGGTTTGGCACACTTATCTACTTTTTGTTGTATCATTTCAATTTATGCAACAACAATTACTGTTGGAAGTTGCATGTGCCTTAAATACCATTATTAAGATAATTAATACAAAATAATGCTATTGTGTTTTATTTCTTATTGTTATTAGAACATGCTTGAGTTTGTTTTGATATCCTTGTTGAGGTATGCATGTTGGTGTACTAGGGGTATCTTTTCAATTTCCGTATGCACTATTTTCTATGTAAATTGGTTTAGAGAAATTTGCTAGAGGAAAATGTTGTTATGTTATTGAACAACTTAGTAAAGCATGGTTCTTTATAGTTTTAAAAATCTAGAATCTAAATTATTCATGACAGTAAATGGATAAATGATCAAAATGTTTATCTACAAAGTGTTACACATATAACAATAAAATAATGTATTTTTTTCTCAAAATGAAAGAAATTGTAGGATATCCTTCTTTAATGATGGAGTGTGGTCTATCATTATCTACAATAACAATTGGTAACCTAATAGACTTTATAAAGAAAAAAACAAATGACATAAATACTATGATGAGACTACTAAATTTATATAAAAAAATAGAATAAATGACATAAATCTAAGTCTACATGATGGAAAGAATGTAACCAGCCAACAATATCTAGAGAATGACATTCCACAAGCACTTACAATCAGTGAAATACCAATTTAAAAAATTAGCACAATTCCAAATGAGGATACACCATAAAGACAATATTATGTGTTCAAAAGTGCCAAATGAGGATAGAGCCTAAAGATGAAGGCTTGGGCAATGGGATTTGATCATATGGAGTGGTAGTTATACTTGAAGTTGATCATCATAGACTTATATGCACTAGTAGTTGCACATGAAGTGATAGTTATACTTGAAGTTGATCATCATAGACTTATATGCACTAGTAGTTGCACATGAAGCTAATCACATTTGTAATTGTACATCAAATTAATAATGGTGGATTCCTTTTGAAGGAAGTGGCATAAAGTATGGAGTGGTAGTTATACTTGAAGCTAATCATCATAGACTCATAGGCACTAGTAATTGTACATGAATCTAATCACATTTGTAATTGTACATCAAAATAATAATAGTGGATCCCCTTTGAAAGAAGTGGCATGAAATTTAAAAATAGAGAAAAAACCAATTGATTTCTCTCTATTTATTTTTATATATACAGAGATAAATTATACATTAATTATGTGATTTTATGTTTGAAATATAGTATGTACTTGAAAATATAATTTCCCTTCCAATTTTGAAAAAAATAAAAAATTATATATTTAAAAAAGCAAATTTTTACAAATTTATATTTTAATCCTATATATATATATAGATAGATAGATATAATCTTTAAACAAAGGGAGTAAATACATTTACTTTAACAGAGTGTGCAGAGTGTTTGATATTTTTTTGGTTGAGTAAGTTATATATAATTAATAATAAAACTAAAACTTAATAGTCGTTTTTAATCATATCACATCAAAAAAAAAAAGCCATTTTGATAAGAAAAATAAAAAAATAAATAAATCATTTTCTTTAAAAACAAACCATAAACCACGTAAATAAACACATGTAATTTAATAAAAAAAAGTCGAAATTTAATATCTTTCAATAAATTAATTTTATACCAAAAAATGTAATAATTCCTATGAAACATTGTAATATGCCACGTTTCTACTTACAGTAGCTTCTTAGGTAAAAGATAATTGATTATCTATATGTATGTCTTTTTTTATTATCTTTTGTGAAATAGGAATTTTTATCTACAATTGAATTAAATGTATATATTAAATTTTATTTTAAATTTAAGTTTATAAATATTGATTTTTATTTAAATTAAAAAAAAAAAAAAAAACTAATTGTTCATAAAAGAGTTATGTATTTATTTGGTCAAATGTAAAAATTGTTATAAAATAAAATTAAAATAAATTATTTAAAATATTGCTCTATTAAATTTTTTTATTTTTAATATAATTTTTATATTTTATAATTTAATTTAAAATGACATAAAACTAATCATCAATCAATTAAAAAAATAGTTTACATTTTAAAAACTTATAAATTATTTTTTTATTTTCAAAATATTCAATTTAATACTAATTTTTAAGAACTTTAATTAACTTCATAAATTTCAAAATTAATTCAAAACCTTTTGATCTATTTTTTAAGAAATATAACAATATGTTTTCAATAAATAATCTTCTTATAAAACAAATTATTCAACTAAAACTCAATCATTATTATAAGTTTTCATTAAATGAACCTCACATAAAACAATTTTTTTAAACTAAAACTCAATTATTATTAAATATTAATCAAGTCACGTCAAAGAATATTTTGATGTTAATAAAAATTTAAAAAAAATATTTTGCGAATATAATTTCTCAACAAATAAAATAAACACATTCATTTTAACCAACTGAATTAATTAATAAATTAACATTCTAACAAAAACTTATTTGATTGTATAAAATATTTGTATTTTTTTTCTTAAATTGAAGATAAGCATGTTTATTAAGCTTTTATAGCATAACAAATTTATAAAAAGAAAAGTAAAATGTATGCATCTCTCGTTTAGCAAGATTAAAGTGTTTATATATATAAAATTTCGATTACATATTAAATTGAAAAATGACTATCTAGTCAACTGCAAAATAACATCACTAAAATTATTTAAAGCCAATAAAAATTAAACATTTTGTTGAAACCATTTTTATTTTCTTAACTTACTCCACTCTGAACCCCTCATAAAATATTTAAACCTAACACAAAGCAAATTATAGAAACCTAATGAGTTCCCATACAAACCAACAAATTATCGACACCTAATGAGTTTTTTTTTTTTTGCCTCCCCTCATTTTTTCTGGCCGTCTATCGCCGTATTTTGTACTTTTCAGCAGGAGATTTTCGTGCATAACCTTTTCTGAACCAGCAAAGCATCTGTAGGTTATTTGTCGTTAGTAATTGGGCCATAACCTTTTCTGAATCAGGATCTATAACATTTGTCGTTAGTGATGGGCATCGTAGTCCAAACACTTTAAATTAAAATCATGCGCGCGCCGAAGAAGAAGGCGAGCAAGTTCTTCACTGTTTTCTGTAAGGGAACTGACAAGCGACATACCATATTAGGGCACAGGTTACATGTGCCATACTGATCATTCTTGTCCATATGCATCTATAGATTTCTTGTCGCATACGAACTTCTTTGAATCCATATGCATTTATTATTCTATTGCATTTACTTACCTGTTTTCAATCTTTGTTTTCGTCGCAGAAAATTATAATAGCACCTCATGGCGGCTTACAGCGGTATGACAGCTACCTGCCATGGCCTGTATTTTACGAATATTTCTTCTCAACAACGTAATCTGAGGAGAGTTTGCATTCCCATCAAAAGTTTTCATGGAGTTTCAACCTTATCAGGGATTTCTATTGGCGACCATCTGGCCCTCCGTGGCCATTCCTCATACACACGTCCGGCCGTTTCATCAGTTCGATCCTCAGCTGTCCAGTTGGATAATGTGCCTCATCAAGCGGAGAAGGATGTTGAATTTGATTTCAAGGAGTACATGCTTTCCAAGGAACTGGCAGTGAATGAGGCTCTGGATAAGGCTATCCCACTGAGTCATCCCAACAAAATATATGAATCCATGAGGTATTCTTTTCTGGCAGGAGGAAAACGGATTCGTCCTGTTCTGTGCATTGCAGCTTGTGAGCTTGTGGGAGGGACCCAGGAGCTGGCCATGCCAACTGCGTGCGCAATGGAGATGATCCAGACAATGTCTTTGATTCATGACGACTTGCCTTGTATGGACAATGATGATTTGCGCAGAGGTAAACCCACAAACCATAAGGTCTTCGGGGAAGGCACTGCTATTCTTGCAGGGGATGCACTTCTTTCATTTGCGTTTGAGCACATTGCAGTGTCCACGAGCAAAACGGTGGGGAGTGATTGGATTTTGAGGGTGATATGTGAAGTGGGTAGAGCAACAGGGTCTGAAGGGATTCTGGGTGGCCAGCTTGTAGATCTCGCGAGCGAGCGGGACGCTTCCGTTGAGCTTGAGACTCTGGAATGGATTCATGTTCATAAGACTGCAGTGCTACTCGAGTGCTCGGCTGTGTGTGGGGCCATCATTGGTGGTGCGTCCGAGCAAGAAATTGAGAGAATTCGAAGGTTTACTCGTCACGTGGGACTTCTGTATCAGGTTGTGGATGACATACTCGGTGTCACAAAATCGTCGGAAGAAATTGGGAAGACAGCAGGAAAGGATTTGTTATGTGACAAGGCCACTTATCCCAAGCTCATGGGTTTGGAGAAAGCAAAGGAGTTTGCTGTTGAATTGTTGAAGAAAGGTAAGGAGGAGCTATCATGTTTCGATCCAACGAGGGTTGCACCTTTGTTCGGTATTGCAGATTACATTGCATACAGGGAGAAATGAAAAGCATGGTAAAAGCGTTCTTGAATATTATGGGTATGTATCCGCTAAGTGTTGTATGTGTCCGTTTAGAATCGTGTAATACCTGTATCTGCTGTTATGGGTATGTATCCGCGAAGTGTTTTATTTATCATCGTGTAATAACTTTGTATCTCCTGGGTGTGGTTTTACAATAAGTCACTTGAGTGTGGTTAAAAAAAATAACTTTGTATCTCCTGTTCATTGATTAACGAGGGTTCTTTGTATCTCCTGTTCATTGATTAACGAGGGTTCATTGCAGATCCATCAAAACTACATTTTTTATTTATTTCAAAATTAAAACCTCATAAAAATTAGAAATCAACTTATAAAAACAAGGGAGCCACTGTGGTGGCGGTAGTCCCTGCCACAGCAACAATACAAAATTGTAATTATAATTGAATTTCTGGTTTTTGAATTGTTTAGAAGCTAACTGGTAGATGGCTATTATTTGTACCATGCATTCTTCATAGTGATCCAACACTATGGATCTGTGCGTAGTGAAAATCAATTTACAACACTAGGTCCCATGAAGTTTAAGTTGGTTAGTAGGTAAACTCATTAAGACTTACACGAAGCTAAACATTCCCATAGAGTGGAAATAAATGACATTGAATCCTATATTTTAATATATATAAATCACAGGCTCACATCCAACTGGTAGAGACATTTTACAGTTACATACATGTACGAAAGGTATGACACTTAAAAAAACATATCATGTTATTTAGCTTTGCAAATAATGGAATGAACACAAAAAGGCTAGCTGTGCATCAATGGAAGACCCTAGTAAACCCCTTCGAGATAGACCCTCAGCATACAGGCCTTTCTAGTTGTTAGGAAATGGAGCTTTAGGTAGTCCCTCTTCTGAGAAAAACCTGCCATCATCATGAAGGTTCAAAAATCATATACCCAATGATTAAATGAAACATAGTATACTCTTTTACCATTAAATGAAACATAGTCTACTCTTTTACCATTATTGGGACAATGATTCAGGTTAATTCTTTTTAGAATTTCAGTATTGTAATCTGCAAAAACCAAGAAAAAATTAATAGTCAGGAACTCAAACTAAATGTTGTAAAACTACCTTCAACCAATAGGGGACATCGCTTTTGTAACCAGTGGCCAAGATTATTACGTCGTACTCTTCAGCATGGACGTCCTCAAATTGCACTCCTGTGGCAGTAATGCCTTTGATGTTGGGAAAAACCTGCCATTGACAAATTGTGTCTTTAGTTTGCATTAAAATCATTATTAAGATAGCAGTGGGCATTTTATTTTGTTTTTATGTTGTTTATTATATCAATTTGGTATTACCTGCGTCTATTAACAACATCTACTTGTTATTTTCAAAGAATCAGAGATCAATTTGTTATTATTAGCCGAGTCTACTAACAACATCTACCTGCTATTGGGAAAAATCAAAAAATAATCACCCGTACATTTATATTTATAGTATATATCTTGATGTCTCCAGTGCGTATCTTTGCCACGGTACCCACGTCCAAAACGGGGGTTTTGCCAGTCTTACTTTTAAGCTCCAACGGGCCTTTTTCTACTTGTAATATCCATGGAATTGGGAATCTTCAATGAAGTGACGCTTCATTCCAATATTTGACGGTAAAAGAAAAATATATCTGTATACAAGGGGGGTAAAATATAAAAACTTCGACCCCCATTTGAATTGTGATTGAAGCGCTACCATAAAGATGACAGATAGAAAAACTATTCCACCCAAATTGGTGGTTGAAATTCATTACCACTTCCTGTGCCCACTGATAAAAATATCCCACTTGTGGGCGTCTCCATCATCACAGGTCTGGAATAACTCTTACTTTATAAAGATTTCACTTTAATCCATCATCACAGGTCTGGAATAACTCTTACTTTATAAAGATTTCACTTTAATCCATCGTCACAGGTCTGGAATAACTCTTACTCTATATAGATTTCACTTTAATTAAGTCCCATTCGGTGGTGTCAGGTTCCTGGTTAATGAAATGACGCTACATATTATGTAATGTGTATTTCTTAATTACAATTGGTATATCAACTGTCAAAAAATGGATATATCATCTGTGCAGCGAAAAAAAGCAATCCCACTATTTCAAAGGCTGAAATATAAAGAAATTATATGAAGGCTAACACGCCACGAATCAAACCAAACCTGAAACATAAAAAAATATATATAAATGCTACATGCCATGAAGCAAACCTGAAATTATATAAATGCTAACACGCCATGAACCAAACCTCTCAGACTTGTCTGAGGACAGGTAAGACAAGTCGTGAGATTTAACCCCTCCAATCCAACTACAAACAGTAAAATTAACCGAAGTTTCGAATTTGCCTAACCATTTGAGAAACACATTCATATCTGGACAGAATGGAGTATAATAGGACACAATATATAGTTTTCATATTATAATTTCTTCGAAAACCATGCAAAAATTCATGGAGACGTGAGTAAAAATGAGAATAACAAACTTAATCTACCATATTTCGAAATGATCACATCCGTTTCTACAACTCATGTGGTTACAGGCTTTTATTGCAATTTTTCATAGAAATTGTTGACAGGAAGCCCAACGCCTAATCTAGTTAGAAAAATTGAAAGGGAAACTGATTTAATGGACAGTTCCTAGTAACTATCACGATTTAGTAAATAGGGTTGACAGCAAGCACCAAAGAACTTCCATCTTGGGTGGTTACTAAGCCACGATGAATTTGCAGCAGAAGACATTCCAGAGACTCAGATTTTCTGGCCCCTGAGCTTCTGCGATTCTCTGGCCTTTTTAGATCTGTGTATATTTGAATACAAATTTCTAGTCCGGAAGCTCAAAAGAACATCCAAGCCGAAACCCAGAAGACAAACTTTGGCCATCACCAAGAAGACCAATCTGTAGCAATGGGCACCAACACAGTTATTTCCGTTGTCCGGCCCTGACAGGTAAGTGCCACTGAACAATGAATAAGTAAAACAAGGAAACATAACGAATAGGAGAAACCTGGAAGCAAAGAGGAGCTTAGGATCAACCAATTAGTTCTGTGAACCCTCCACATTAGCCACTACTGCAACCAAAATAGAATGACGAGGAAGCTAGGGAACTTAACCTGCACCAGAAGCCAAGCAGGATTAGGCCAAGGACAACCAGTTTCCAATAAGTATAGAAATTAGAGAAATATAGAGACACCATGTTACCTGTTCATGTGGAAGGTTGAAATTGGATACCTGCCAACAAAACCGATAAAGGCTCAGAACAATTCACCCAGAACCCATGAAATAAAAGTGGGTTAACATGCTTCAGGCATTGTGTTGGTGCAGAATTGAATTCTAGAATGGGATTCTCCATGAACCCTCTTATAGCAAGGAGCAGTAACACTACCAGTGAAAAATCAAGAGTTACCAGAGCAGTAACACTACCAGTGAAAAATCAAGAGCTACCTGCTATGCCTGGTCCAAAGACGTTGTGCTTTGTAGAGCCATCTCACCGCCGGTCCAAAGAGGTTGTGCTTTGTAGAGCCATCTCACCGCCTGGGAGGAGTGCAAATGACAGATTTTTAGGGCAAACCGGTGGGTGGTTAGCTTTCTCCAAACATCTGGCACAGTTGAACCATATGCAAACATCTGTCCTGCATGCAGGACACTCAGAACATGTACCAACTAAAATTCACAAAGCTAAATGAGCCATCCAAACTTTGGTCTAAAATTCACAAAATGAAAAAAACCATCCAAACTTTGGTTAAATTTTTTTTTGGATTTGGAAATTCAGCAACCCGGCAATAAGACCTCCAATATAAAACTTTGGATAAAAAGCAAGAAACATCAACGCTCTAAAATAAAACTTTGGGTAAAAGCTAAAAACATCAATTAAATGCTCTGGTCAACCCAAATTAATAAGGAGTCAACGGCGGATCGAACGCAAATAGTCCCAGCAGGGACTAATAATTGACATTAATTGACATTCGTTTTTTTACAGTTACTTAACTAAATGTGTTAATTAATTAGTTAGTTATATTAATTAATTAAACCATAGCAACTAGGATGTATATTATAAAAAATTGAATAAAAAAAAATCAATTCCCCATAAATCACACAATATACATCTTTATATATATAGAGGTTGCATTCATTTTCTTCTCATTGGTTTTGAAATTTAAATCATTTTAATCAATATAAACAACCACAATCACACTTATATGTTATCTTCAAAATATATGTTTTTTTTCAAAGCTCTAGACTAAATCCCTCTATGTTTAGATCTTATTTAAAATCCTTTAGTAATTAATATATATTTAAAACTTAAAGATTTAAAACTCAAACTACATCTCATCTGAAATCTTATCTAAAACCTTTTGTGATTAATATATTTAAAATTTGATTTTATATAAAAAAAGAATATTGGGCTGGGAGTTGAGAGCGAGTGGATGGAGAAAGCAAGGATGGAATGTGGCTAGGGTTTACAACCAGGGACTGCACCTGATAGTCCTGCAACCCTAGGTAGATGCCAAGGCAGGAGAATGGGCTTGGGGCAGTGGCTAACAATTTGGTAGCATCTCAGATAGCAACAGGAGGGAAGGAAACGACAAAGTCGAGAACTGATAGAGATATGAGTGGGATGGCAGGGGGAGCGTGAAATCCCCTCCTACCAAAATGTTGCAGCAGGAGAGACAAGCAACCCAGGAGCAGTTGGTAGACACGGGAAAAGAGGAAAGGGTTTACCTATAATGGGAGCAAAATGGCAAGCCGGACTAGGAGGAAAATGTCTGCCCATAGCCTCCAAAAAACCTAGGTTTGTAATACCTAATAATAATTTAGAGGAGTACAGAGGATACATGGAGGATACATGAAGGATCGTGCTCTGATCTATAAGTTCATAGGGGCGTGGCCAATAGAGAAAGAATTGACAAAATAGATATAGCAAAGATGGCAACCAAAGGGACACATTGACCTAAAACTGGGGGCGAAAGGGTTCTTCTCAGCTATCTTCTCAAATCTGGAAGATAAGAAGAGGGTATTCGAAGATGGACCCTATTTCTTTAACAATGCAAGCCTATTTATGAGACACTAGGAGGAGTGCTATAACTCGAAGCAGGAAAGATGCTGGTAACACTTATTTGGGTTCGTATTTTTGGCCGCCCAATGGATTTCTGGGACTCGAAAATTCTAGAAGAGATAGGACACTCGATTGGTACCTTCGTCAAAGTGGCAGACATAACCAGGAAAGGTAGGTATACCTCTTACGCAATAACATGTGTGTATATGAATATTACAGAGCCATTACCTGACTGCATAGAAGTTGAATACCATGATAAAGTCTCGCAACAAACCCTGGATTATGAGCATATCCCATTTAGATGCCGGAGATGCCATGAATATGGGCACCTGTATCGGACCTGTCCATTAAATAACCCAAATAACCATACGCAAGGTAAGAAGATAGGCGAGGAAATAGGAAAAGAGGATGAAGATGGCTTCCACGAAGTGCATAGATGAAGAAGAAATCAGAAACATGCGGGGGCACAAAAGACGCATCAAAATGAGACAAAGCAAATCATAAACCCTGATACCAAGTAATAGGATAAGATGCAAATGGTAGTGCGGGAGGACTAGCTATAATTGGAACCCAGAGGAAATATGGTTTGAGGACTAGGTTAGCATGCCACGAATAATCTCCGAGAGATTCAGGATCATTGGATCCAATGAATGGGTACTCCTTTTTGGAGTATACGGACCTCATATCCCAGGGGAAAGAAGGGAATTTCTCCAAAACCTAGTTAAAATGTGAAGCTTACACCTGGAAGTACTATGGATGGTGGGCGGGGATTTTAATATGATCACCTCTCTCGCAGAGAAAAGAGGCGGTTTGAGGAGAATGGACATGGACATGGAAATTTTTGGAGACACTATCGCAAAACAAAGACTAGTCGACATCCAAACAATTAATGGGATACATGCCTTGAATAATAGAAGAGGAGGGAACCAACATATTGCATCCAGATTAGATCGATTCCTGATATCAGAGAAAAAATATGAGTAGAGACTTTTTCATCGAAGCTTCGATCCTCCCGGGGATGGGCTCAAATAATTGGCCGGTTAGGATGGAAGTGGATCTGAAAGCCATCCCAGAGAATCACCCCTTCAGGTTTGAAGCTTTTTGGCTCAGAGATCCTACCCTCATAAAAAAATCGAGGGATGGTGGAAGCAAAGTGAAAAGAGAGGTAGAAACTATATGAAGACATTCCAACTAAAACTCAAGGAAACCAAACAAAAATAAAGAAATGGAACAAAGATAAATTTGGCAACATAATGCAGGACCAACAATAACTCAACAAAAAAATGGAAGAAGTGCAACAAAAAATAATCAGGGAAGAGCAATCAGAAGAGACTGCAGTAGAAGAGGGAAGGATAATAAGCCAACTAGAGGAAAGGTGAAAGTAGGAGGAGATCTTATGGAGGCAGAAGTCGAGAGTTAACTGGTTAAGAGAAGGAGAACAGAACATGAGGTTCTTACATAAGGCTATGATCCAACATAGGAAAAACAACAAAATATTTTCACTCAAAAACGACGAGGGAAATTGAAGCACAAAACATGAAGAGATGGAAGGAATCTTTGTAAAGCACTTCAAGGATCTCCTAACAGAACCCCAAGAGGACAAAAAGGAAGCAATGGGAAGAATCTCCCAACACATTCCCCGGATGATAACCCAATAATAGAACCTAGCCTTGATGCGAGTGACAACATTGGAGGATGTGGAAGAAATAGTCAAGTGAATGAAAAAGAATAAGGCCCCAGGCCTGGATGGATCCACTGTGGAATTCTTCCAAACGACATGGTCGTTCATGGGTTTAGACATACTGGAAGTCATTGAGGAATCAAGACGAAACAAAAAGGTATGTCTAGGTCTAAAATCCACTTTCCTTACTCTCATACCCAAAAGCTCCAAAGCAGAGGATCCTCAGAGATTTAGACCTATTGCCCTATGCAATGTCATCTATAAAATAATAGCCACTCTGTTAGCTAGAAGATTAAAACCACTCCTCCCAAATATTATATCCCCAGAGCAAATAGGCTTTGTAGAAGGCAGACAAATCTTAGACGAACTAGTCACTTTACAAAAGTTGGTGCACTCCCTTAAGGTCAAGAAAGCTATAGGAATGATGGTAAAGTTGGATCTCTCCAATGCCTATGATAAACTAAGTTGGGAATACCTAAGGACCATTCTCAGGGCATATGGATTTAGTCCCAGGTGGATAGAATGGATAAGTATGATGATATCCACCCCTGCTTTACCTATCCTTCTAAATGGAACATCAACCAGTAACTTTAACTCCACTCGAAGGCTGAGACAAGGAGACCCCTTGCCTTCATTCCTATTTATTATTGCAGCAGAAGGTTTGGGGAGATACATTAAGAAGGAAGCTCAAATGTCAAGAATCAAGGGCCTTAGTGATCCAGATTTAAACAGGAACGCAATAAAATACAAAAATAACCATGTACACAAAGATGCAGCGGAAATAATGCCTCATTTCATTAATGGAAAATACTGAAATATGGTTACAACCAAAAATGGAAATAAACCAGCTAGGACAATGGTAGCTTATCTCTGAGAAGAGATGTGCGGCTACATGTCTCTGAACTGTTCCGAACTTGTGTTACAATGAGGCTCGAAGGCCTATTTATTATTTAGAAACAATGGAAAACTCTTCACATTCCAAAACCGACCCTCAGAAGATGAAACACCAAATTGTGGGCCGTGTTTTGGGTAAATTGGTACATCAATTTCCCGGGGTCGTAACTTTGGCATACGATCTCCGTTTGACGTGTATGATAGCTCGTTAGAAAGATCTATTCGAGAACTACCATTGTTGGAATGGGCAAGATAGGTCCATTGCCCCATGTTGCCCCTGGATTCCCCAAAAAACGTCGTTTAGGGCCTCAAAACGGCTCCGGAAGTTCAGGACCCGAAAAACTGCTAAAAATAGTAAGTTGTGCTATAATTAAGGAAACTGAAAATGCTGAAAGAGACAATGATGGGGGTCAAGATGGACTTGGCAGGTGGCCACCAATATCCACCTGGATCATTCCTCCCCCCTTAGGAAGCAATGGTCCCCATTGCGTTGAGTTCCTCCATCTGCTGACCTTGTTCTGCACTGTCCAGTAATGGTGGGAAGCATGGTCAATGATGGTCCACATTGAACACTTGGTGAAGGTGAAGGAATGGAGGAATGTTGTGCTCCAAATCATTGTTCCCCACAAGCTTGGTACTGCTGTAAGGACCATGTTGGAGTGGTCTGAGCTTCTGATGGGTTCTGGTAAGGCGTTCTTTCTGTCGATGCAACCAGACTTTGTTGCCCACGTGAAGCTTGTATGGTACCCCTATGGGTGAGGAGAATTTGTTCTTGTGTTCTGTCATGACCGTATCCCTTTGCTGCTACTGCTGTGTGGAGGAACCCTTTGCGGTGGTCATGGATGTAGAAACAATCTTCCCCTTACTTTGGGAGTGAACCATACAGATGAATTTCCTGGTCTGTGATATGAGCTTGTTGCCTTTCTTAGCAGTGATCAAAGAGTTGGAAGTAGGTGGGGCTATCTCTGGTATCCTGTATAATGAATTACTCAAAGAAATAATGACAGCACGAGGCCTTGACTCATACACAGCATGTCGCCACCACAAGTATGGCTGGCCTAATAATACATCGCAAACATCCAGAGGTGTAACATCACACAATACCTCGTCTGTGAAAGGCTTGATGCTGTAGGGAAGGCGGCACTGCTGGAGAACTTTGAGATCTCGTCCTTCATGAAGCCACCCAATACTGTATGGTTGTGGGTGTGGTGTGGTCGGTAGGCCCAACCACTTCACGACTTCTGCTGAAATCAGGTTCTTTTGGCTGCCACTGTCGACAATGAATTGCAGCGGTGAACCCTTCACCCACATCTGTGAGTGGAAAAGACGTTCCCCCTCCTCTGGCTCTTCGTGCTCATTCTTCTGAACTTTGGCAGTGGCAATAGTGGCGCTGGGATCCGCATCAATGATCTGCTTCCCTTTGCCATTCCCCTTGTCAGGTTCTGGCTCAGGGTCGGAACATGTATCTGATTCGGAAGCATTCAACTTAGCCACCAATGACTGCTTTGTCCGACACTCACTTGTGTTATGAGTGGGACTCTTGTGGAACTCACACCACTTTCCTGTGTCCTTCTTCGGCTTCGTGGTGTTGTTCTTTTCTTGTAGTTTCGACAGGTTGTCTTGGGTCACCTCGCCTTGGCTCTGTCCTTTGGGCTTCGGATTTGTAGATCCAAAGTCTCGCTTCTTCTATTTGAACTTTTTCTCGATTTTGACAGCATATCGGTATGTTGTGCCGAGTGAGGAGATGTTCAAGAACTCCATCTCTTCCTAGATGTATCTGTGCAGGCAGCCGTGGTATTTGAGTACCAGATGCAACTCATAATCTTTGATACCCAACTATGTGCGAAGGGTATGAAAAATGTTTGTGAACTCAGGCACATCTTGGTCTCGTCCCTGCCGCAGTGTGGTCCATTTGATGTATTTGTCCTCATAGCTTTTGATAGGGTAGTAC
>APFE031305616.1:9481-20803 GCA_000404065.3 Pinus taeda
CATCATATTTCTCATACTCGCAAAACCACTCTCTATGGGGAGTGAAGTGAAAGGATGCACCTGAGTCAATCAACCATGTCTCATGATCTACATGTGTACTTGAATAAGCCAAGTACACATCCCCACCTTCATCTGAGATGTATTTCGCCTCTGCAGAAGGAGCATCATCAAATACCTTTCCTTTATCAGGAGCTTTATATTTACAACCCCTTTTGTAGTGCCCTTCCTTTCCGCATTTCCAGCACACAACCTTTATAGGTTTTCCTGGAGATTTATATCTCCCTCTAGATTTAGATTTCCCACTCGATGACTTATTTTTGTTTCTGTTCTAGGACCGTCCTCGTACAAACAAGGCATCACCATTCTGGCTCTCCATATTTTTCTGTCTCATCTCCTCCATCAGTAAGGATGAGACTATTTCATCAAATTGTAAGGCAATTGCATTGCTACCTATTGCAATAACTAGACTATCCCATGAATTGGTAGAAAACACAACAAACTAATGCACTTATCTTCATCTGAAATTTTAATATCAAAAGATAATAACTGACTTACCACAGTATTAAATGCGTTCAGATGTTCTATCACCGAGTCTCCATCTTTCATCCTCAAGTTATACAACTTTTTCCGTAGGAATATTTTATTCACCAGAGACTTAGATTGGTACAAAGTCCCTAACTTGTCCCACAAAGCCTTCATCATAGCTTCCCCTGATACATTCAACAATACTGAATCTGAGACACACAATCATATTATGCTCTTAGCCTTCCGATCCAACTTCTTCCATTCTTCATCGGGCACTCTCGTTGGTTTAGTACCTGGATCTACCACAACCCACTGATCTTTATCCACCAACAAATCGTCCATCTTGAGTTTCCATAACTCAAAACTATGACCATTAAATTTCTCGATCTCTATATTTCCACTGCTTGCCATCTTCTTTCACCACCAGAATCGATTCCGCAAATCTCCCACTGAACAAGGTCTACCACAAGCCCGATCGAAACCCCTTAGCAACAAAGGTGTCCCCTTGAAGCCAAAACAGCTCTGATACCAAATGTAGGTTTTAACCCCGTACAGAAATAAACAATAAGAGAGCATAACACATAAAACAAATATACACAGAGATTTTCCCTTGGATCCCAAAACCGGGACTACCAGCTTGATTTTTCATTATGTTCTTTTCAATTTTACAATACATATTTATACATGCCGAAGCATCCAATACCATGGACCGAAAACCATCGTGTCCAAAACCATGTGCGAAAATCATGCACAAAACCATAGGTGGGTCAGCCCAACCTAACATAGGGTCCAAAGCCCTGTGTTACCTACACCCCTCAAACCCCCTGTGACCCCCTCCCCCCCACTACGCAAATCAGCACAATGAAGGGGGGGGGGGGGATCCGCCCCCCCTCTAACCCCCGAGTTAACTAAATGGGCTAGTCATGGAAAGAATATAACACAACCCAACACTCCACCTCCTAAGAACACTTATGCAAGCAACAAGAATAAATATATCTCTCCTTAGGCATCTAACAAAGCTACATGTTGGGTAGGGAATCCCCCCACAGCATGTGTTAGGGCTCAAAGCCCAAGGTTTGGTCAAATGTCATTGTAAGACTCTGTGAATTGCAGGTGCAAAGCATGAAATGTATGTTAAGTCATAGGGTTGTCCACCCTAAGTTTTGTAATGTAATGTAATGAAATGTCAGCCTACCCATGGTCCAAGGACCATGGGATTGTATAAATAAGAGTGAGGCTCTAAGTTGTAAGATAACGATGGTTTTTATGAGGAATTGAGTCGGATCTATAAAGTGTAAAGTCTTGGGTCGTAGTAGTAGGAAGAGGCTCTGCAGCTGAGTGTGCAAAGGCCTAGTAGAGTTTGCAACTGAGTGCGTGGACCCCTACAGCTGAGTGAGCAAGGTGAAGTCGGGTCTGTAACCAAGCAAGAACAATAATAAAAGAAGTTTGATTCCAAATATTGTGTATTTGTTTTCGTCTTACCTTCTATGCCTTTATATTGTTTTGTTTATCACACGCACTTATATGAATGTTAAACACTATTAAGTATAATTGGGCTCATACTAATCAGTTAAGATAGTTGATTAATATCAAATTAAGGATAAGGACTCTGGGTAATAGCACATATCACACCTTGTCCAGGGTTGCACGAAGGCAGCATTGCACGCTGCGAGGGACTGATAGCTACGCGTAGCGACGTGCGCACGGGTTCAAACCGCTGACCGTAAAAAACCATCAGACATCTCTAGTGTGCGAAAACCTGGTTCTAGCACCCTCCCATACGACTTCGGGTGAGACCTCATTTCACGCTCTGCAGACTGTTGCCGAAAGGGCCGGTAGTACTAGGATTTGTTTGGCTGAATCATCTCTCAACCTGGGTCAGGCCCATACAAGCCAACAAATGGTTCCATTGCTGGGACCGAGATTTACATAAGGGATGTCTGATGTCATGGCACTGGAATCCAACGAAGAAAGAAAGTGAAGAGTGGTTGGACAAGAAGATTCACGAGTTCACGACGCAAGAAAATAGGAATCTAGGAGTGTCTAAGGAGTAGTGGTTGGAGTGCTACTTAAATATGGAAATCCACGAAATTTTCTTTGCTTCCTTTTGTTCTGAGCTATATGAGTGAATCATGAAGCTAGTAGACAGTCAAGGAAGGTGCAGGCTCGATAAACCAATTGCGTGGACTCCAGAATTAGTGCGCGATTAGAAGCCTCGAAAGATAAGATCACATGGGCTATGTACCATTGGCTCGATAGAATTATAAGAGGATTTATCACTTAGTTCGCAGTAGATACAACCGTCAACTACAGTGAGGCGGAACGACGCTTCCTCAAAGGACTGTGAGGTAAGTATATTAAATTTTTGAACACTTGGATTAAGATGTTATTGTGCGAAAAGCAGGTTATGAGGCTAAATTAATGTTTGGAAAGACATGGAGTGGGAAGATATATAGACAAGAATGTGGCATAAGAATAGAAAATAGCCCCTTGATTTTGTCGCAATGAGAAAGCAAGGAAGAGCTCGTAGAAGTTTCACCAAGAAGTGCAGTCAGTCTGATAAGACAATGGATTTTGCATTTACCACCTCCACCTACACCACCACCCGTCTCACCGTTTTCACCTCCAGCTCCACCCACCCCACCTCTGCAACCCTCGCAATTCAGTATGGCAAGCGAGATCAAACTCCTGATATTCAGAGGATTAGGAAATGAAGATCTGGACAAATTTTGGTTTGTCGTGAGGGCAGTATGGGAAGCACAAGGAGTTGTGGATGACAATATAAAGAAGGCTACATTGGTAAGCGCATTGCAGGATCACGCCCTAACATGGTACATTAAACACTCTAATGATCACCCAAACGCGGGAATCGCAGAAATTCAGGCAACGCTGAACAGGGAATTTAGCAGGCCAAAGTCAGAGACACAATCAATTATTGGATTCAAGGAGATCGTGATGCTCCTAGGCGAGACCCCTTGGGATCTGGATCAAAGATTGAAGAGTATGATTCGTGAAGCCAACATGACATTGACAGATGCACAGCACCGTACATGGTTTGTAGCGTCACTATCACCGCATTTAAAGACGGCGCTGTCACAACAAAAGCTTTCTACCTAGGCTGAAGCTTTGGAGATGGCAATGAGATTGCATGAGACCCCTATACAAGATCCTGGTATGGGATTCTAGCAAATCCACGTGCAACTACAAAATTTGTGCTTGGAAATGCAGAGCTTGAAACATGACAAGACAGCTCGACCAGAGGTGCGTGAGGAAGTATGGTGCATAAAATGTAAAGGTCAGGGGCATGATAAGGACAATTGTCCAGTTTTCGCGAACTACTTAGCGAAAGGAGGGCCAATGCCATTGAGACCAAAGGAGAAAGCAGGGCCCAGCACGGTGCCTACATTATGGTGCACGATCTGTCAGATAGGAGGGAAACACAATACAGATAATTGTCACCTATTGTAGAAGTATACATAGACGTCCCAGCAATTGTTCTGTAATTTTTGCAGGTCGGTAGGCCATGATGACACACCTACAGAAGCTACGAACTAATGATGAATTAGACTCTTGCCTATAGAATGCAGACTGAAACGTGAGCCCTCGATCTGAATGTAGGGATGGTGTGCGCTAGATTTCAGGGGCGCGGACAAGGATGAGGAGGAATCAAACCAGGATGGGGTCACGGACAACTAATTTGTTACAATTGTGGAGGGCCGGTACATTACGCCTACGATTGTAAAAATCCGACCATAACATCATGTTTGTATTTTACTTTGTTTGATCATGAGACAGAAGACTGCCCTACATTGATGACAAAGCTACGTGAAAAAGGGGTACTCCAGCCTCCCTCGATTCAGAATTTACAAATGATGAGGTCTGAACTACATGAAGATGACCCGAATGTAAACATTGTGCTTAGAAGTGGTATCACGACAGGAGATGACAAGGGTAAGTAGCCTAAAGGACTATAGGAGCTTATCACTAAGTACGTGAGGTCAGGAGAACCACGCATGGTCTGGAAAGTTAGAAAGCATGCATTGCGCACAGGAAGGGAAATGAGATTGACTGCGCAAATTGGAGAATATGAAATGGATAAGGTGATTCTAGATTTACGATCGGACGTGAATGTATTACCAAAACAGACATGGGAACACATGGGCAGGCCCGCGTTGTAGTGGTCTCCTATTCAATTACGAACGGCTAATCAGAAGAAGATCCTATCGATGGGGAGATTGCAAGTGATAATAGTGGATATTGAGGGTGCGAGAGCGTTGGCAGATTTTGAAGTGATAAAGATTGTCAATGATAGCAATCCCTATCCTACGCTACTGGGCATAAACTAGGCCACTGATATGAACAGAGTCATAAATTTGAAGAAGCGCAAAATTATTTTTGAGAAAAAGTCACTACGTGTTGTAGTACCGCTAGACCCTGCCGAAGGAGCGCGATACACTGAACCGATGCACGATGATGATAATGATGACGATCTCGATTGCATCTACAAGATAACTGCGCGAGAAAAGGATTGGGTGAATCAACCTATAGATGGTAGGATTTCATGCGAGCGTGAAAGCTCCTACACTTCGGATTCAGATGAAGAAATAGAACGATGGTAGAATCGGTTGCACGAAGTAACAATGCTCAACTGCAATACAATGATGAGGTTGCTACGTTGCGTGACAATAGAGGTAAGGGATTTGCTAGTGTACAATGGGTTGACAATGGTGGAGATATTTATGAACAAATTTGAAAGCACAATACCAGAACAGTATTGGTTCGATTCACTAAAATGGGCACTGTGCGCTACGCCCGTAAGATGGTGGGGCACGCATCAAAACGTTTTCAAGGATTGGCGTGAATACAAAAGGATGATGCGCCTACAATTTGGAAAACCCCAGTTAGGGATGAGAGCCAGTTGCGAGGGAAAAAATAACTTATGCACCCACCTTTCCCGATGGGTGCAGGCCTATGACATGTAGCTTGCCCCAGCACACACCATTCCCAGAATAGAGAATCGGAATAAGACATAGAGACAGGAAAGGAAAAAGGAAAAGCGTGCTATGGATTATCCATAGAGAAGCATTTGACAGGGTGTGCGAAGTACTGAATAGGGTTCACCAGGTGCGACATACCGACTGGGACCTGCGCATTCTAGCAATCCAATGGGCCTATAGGACAATGTGCAAAACCTTGACCGTGAAATCAATCCCAAGGTTACAGAATGGAGAAGGGACTGTAATCTCTGAAGAGCTTGCAAAGATGAACGCACACGGAATAGCACCTGCAGGTGTGACAGTGCGTGAAGCCCAAAACGAAGAAATCATGTAGCTACGTGAAATAGAACACGTAAGACTTCAAGAAGCCATTAAGCAAGGGAACCGTAGACTTCGCGAACTTGAAAAGGACCGGGTATGACTAAGGAAGAAAAGCATGTTGATGGACGGAGAGGTCAAGAAGTTGGAAGACGAAATAAAGGAAGATTTTCTCATCGAAAAACCAAGGGTGGTATGGCAAGGTGCGCAAACCCATAGTGATAAGTGGGAGGACTATCGCTGAGAATTAATTAGTCTACTGCCATGGCTCGGACCATATATCACACAACGCAGTAATCAAGAAAGCACACTACAACCATTAGAGTGCGCGACAAGAACAACTGAGGATTTTTTGTAGACTATCCTAAGGAGCGAAATGGAGCTCTGCACGGGTGGTGTGACCACCTAACTAGTTGTTGGAAGAATAGTCTCAATGCTGCAAGCAGTTGAAAGGGGGCGCGGGACTATAAAAAAGTTTGCTTGGGAACTACGCGATAAGGGAAGTGCGCATAGATTCAGCATGTCACAAGGTTCGCGCCCACGCACAGGGGGGTGCATTCCCGCATGGGTAGGTTGGGAAGTGACCATTGGTGTCACTATTCATGATGCAATGTCTGGTTTGAGGCCAAATGGAGTGGGTGGCGGGCATTTAAGACAACAATTTTGGGCCAGATTTTGGCAAATCTATCGCCAAGAAAGCATTGATGGCCTGGAATTGGGGGAAATGGTCGAAATTGAATTCAAAAGGCATTATAAAACTCCAAGGGCTAGCCACAAGACAACACTTGTTCAGTTGAGATTTGAGTGATTGAATAGAGCACAGAGTGTTGAGCACCGAGCAATATTAGAACCCTTGAGTTCGTGAAAGATCTTATATAGTGCAAACAAGATGATGGATACCAGGGCAGGTTTGGGCTTCGAAGAAGGAACCACCGATCAGGTCGCACAGACCCATATGGTACACAATGTTCCTGAAGGTAATGGAGTTACGCAAGAAATCTAGAAATCACCTCGGACACCGAGACTGAAAAAAGATAAGAAGACAAAGGGACCAGTTCACATGTCCCCGAGGAATCCACGGTTTGGTAAGCTATCAATGGAGGAAAAGGGCAAGGCAGTCACCATCATGTTAGAGGAAGAGGAGGAGGACTTATAGGATCTGATTGCCAAAGTAGAGGAAGGAGAAGACGTGGAGGAGGATGTCCCACCGACGCGATCTGCAGCAAAATTACTTGAGTATGTCCCTCCGTAAAAATGGAAAGCTAAGGTACCAAAGGACCTGGATGCCACGAAGAGTGCACTCCAGACCCCGCTCCTCCTCGATGGAATTACCTTTGAAGGTCTACTCCTAGGCTATGTGCCTAATCTAAAATTTGAAGATTGGGACCTCCCAGACAGTGAGAAGTTCCCGCACTTAGAGATGGTGAGCCTGATGAAACAAAATATGGAGGGACTAGTAATTACATTAAAACCACTAAAATGGTTGCGCAGTGTGGAGAAGGTCGAGTTGTTTCATCTGCAGTGGATACCACTTTTTCACCGCACACTTATCACTAATTTCGTCATCAGGCAGTTGCTTTGCCTGGTGCATGATGGGTACTTATGGCTGGATGAGCCTATTCCCATCACGGTCGATCTCATCCATAGAATTTCTCGGCTTTCTAGTAAGGGAAAGGACCCGCAATGATAGCAGGAAAAAGCAGCAATTTGGCTCTTGCAGAAGCCATGAAGACCAAATACAAGCTTGAAAAGAAAAATAGGGGTTATGCCATCTCTAGTATCAAGGATAAAGGGGTGCGCATAACTACCCAACTCTTGGCCGGTAAGTTAATGAGAAAATGTCGCACCGATGAAGTACTAGCACCGATGATTGTATTGGCCGAATAGTGCGCGGAGGGGGTCCAGTTCAACTAGACTGAGTTCCTTTGTGAAGTGTTCTTGATTAATTTTCAGGAGGCCCAGGAGCAGGGTAAGACCTTCCACTATGCATGGTTGCTCTTATCCATTTTGCTGGTAGCGAAAAAATTGCGAGAGGACAATCAGTTCTCGTGCATTGAAAATGACTTGCCAGAGGCTGCAAAGTACGCTTCGCTCTGGGCTACCAAGGATGCGACAAGGATTCGCGAGACCAATTTTTTATGGGTTCTCATGGAGGCGAGCATCTGGATGTGGATTAATAGGAGGCCACGCCTATCCCCCATAGTGCACAACAGTCTACAGAGCTTTTCAGACTTCAAGGCAGACATGCACAATATTTACATCAGGGCGTGAAAGGATCTGACGTAGCACCAGATAAAGCTCCCATTCATAGCCACCGACAATGTGATCTTCACAGTGTTAGAGACATGACCTCCTAAGTGGCGCACCCCGGACTTGGTAGAATTGGAAAAGGTGGCAGCGCAGAAAAGGAAGGATGAGGCCAAGTTGCACATCACACAGCTGGTCAAGAAAAGGCGCAATGAAAAAGTGGCAGCCGAGGCAGCCGCAGAGCAAAATAAGGTCGTCGAAATAGCAACAATAGTGCAGACAGTAGAGGTCGAAACAACGCAGGCAGAGGAGGGACATGAAGTGTCTATAGGATAGGAGGCAGAGGACACAGACCTTGCAAAAGAAAGTGTGGACCCAGGAACCACTTCGGCCCAACTTAAACGGATGCGTGTCACTGAAAGATTGGCTCCACGGAAAAAGGTTAAGGCTTCGAAGCTGGCCATAGACCCGATCGCATTAACCGAAGGTGACCTCTACGACATCGGCTAGGCAGTTCATGATGTCACCAAGGAAGCGCTCCAAGAAGTTATGACGAAGCAGCAAACTGTGTTGGGGGCCCTAAGGGCGCAACTGTAGGAACTACAGGTGCAGCCCCCATAGGAAGGAACCTTGGCCACCTACATTGCAGTAGGCACATCAGTAGCAGAACAGGTGTTATGTGTTAACACCCAGGTTGTTCCCTATGACTCCCAAGGGAATACGGCCGGGGTAACCACTAACCAATCTTTGGACTACAGCTTCTAGCCCAGCTGTAATCAGAGAGGGCTCTCTCTTTATGGTTTGTCTCTGTTCTATGGAGATTTTAGGCTAGTTATGAAGTGAAGGTTTTTTGGTTTATGTTTGGTTGGGAGGATGTTTTTCTGATATCTTTGAAATGTAGTTCTGCATGTAAAATTAGTCCATTGGGCAATGGAGTCTGTGGCTGTTGGTTTCTTGAAATCCTGAGTTTGGTGCAGCTGGAGTTACAGGGACATTTAGATACTTCATGAAACAAACTTTAAATTGTGATGATGGAGTGCAAACAAACAGTGAAAAGCAATTAAGAATTTTCCACTGAGCTGGGGTGTGAGAAAGGGATGTATTCCTCAGGAGCAAACTTGAATTCCTGAAAAATAATCACTGTGTAGAAATAGTGTGAAAGGGTAGCAATTAAGAATTACGCTTTCATTACTATAACTGAAGAAAAGACATTAAAAATAGCTTAGACTGAGTTCAGGGTAATCTGTGATTAAGTCCTGGAACTATTCTTTTTCCTTGCTATTAACTGTTTAACACAGGAAACATGAAAGAGATATGAAAGATAACAAACACATAACAAAGAGTTACAAGAGAAACTTATTGTGTCATGAGATATGCAGGAATCCTGCAAATTTCAGCTAAACACCAGCAAAACATCAAGCAACACAGAGCTTTGGAAATTCCATCATCCTTTGTATTACTTCTCTGAGAATTACAACAAAAGAGCAGCAGAATAGATATGAATAATCTCTTACATCCAAGGTCCAACCCCTGCTAACAAATGCGAGGGGGAATATATAGCAGTCTCATACAAAATATCTCAGGCATTGAGTCATCTGAGAGGTAAAATATCTTCATTACCTCGTACAGAGATTGCAGATAAAAATTTATTACAATCTTTAATGAAACATTAAAGGCTCTTAACTCCTGTTAGAACAATTTGACCTTTGGAGCTCACGGAGTCGGTTGAGCGCTTTGTTATAACTGCTGAATGACGTGTCTGTCCAGCTCTGTCCTCCTGTAGCTTCTCGGCCCTGTCACCTGTGACTGCTAGTGCTGTTGTGGTGGCCGAATACTTGTGCTGAGTTGGCTCAGCCTCTTTCTTGATACCTGCTGATGTGTCTTTCTCTTCCTGTGTATGAAACTTAACTATTTTCAAAAAAGTATTACATAGTTTACTGACTTTTATTTAACAGTAATTGTATCAAATTATCCCACACATCCTTGTGTAGGCAATTGATGCCTCAAAATTGGCCCCATGGTCTCATCTGCCTCTGTGTACTTGTAAAAATGGGGAGGCTCATCAAACAAGTGTGTGATTTCATTCATAATAAAAAATAAATTTTCCACCCTGTTGAAGAGGGTATGTCCTATTGTTGGTCCTGTTTCTGCTGATGTACTAGCTGTCTCTGCAATTTGATTTCCAGCAAAAGTGTTCACTCTCTTGGCATATTTTTCATGTGAGAGCAACCTTCCTGATGGCTCCAACAAGCTAGGAAGACCCCTGTTTTTCAATGCCATGAACCTGTTCTGGAATTTGTTGATATCTGCTTGCATATCCTGGGTTCTTCTTTCCAGGGTTTGGACCAGGTTTCTTAATGTTAGGACCCTTTTGATCAGTGAAATGGTCTCAGTCCTGTTGCCAATTCCCATTTTGATGAGCTGGGAGCTTGTCCTGTAGTTTAGCATGTTTATCATTTTAGTGGCAATATCAGGCATATTTCCTAGAGATGCCCTTGCCCGTTGGATCTCTCTGTGTGCTTTTCCAATGAGAGTTATTTGCTCGTGGATGGCCTCAATGTACTCCCACTGGTTTGTGATGGACTGGCCAATATTGGCCCACAGGACCCTCTTGAGTTCAGATGTCACTTTGTCCAGTGTGAGCTCTTTTTCTAGCTCAGGTATTCTCTTCTTAAGAGCCTTTACCTCCCTTTCTCTTTCAGCCACATTCTGCTTGGACTTGTCATATTTCTCATTGGTTTTAGCCAGAGTGTCCTTGGCTTGATTTAACTCTGACATTTGAGACTCCAAGGCTTGAATTTCATTCCTCATCTTTTGGATGTCAAGGCTTTCAGCCTGCTCTGTTGTTGTTGCTGAGGTGGATGGTGCTGCCTGTTGTATCTGCTGGTTGGGAGGGGCAGTGGTTTGATGGATTTCCTCAAGATTTATTATTTTTGGAGGAGGTTGTGAGGTTTGTCCTGCCTCCTTTTATTGTAATGCTGCCTGCAGGGTAGCCTCTGATTCCTGCAACTTCTCTTGGGTGTGGATGAGCTCTTTATATAATGTAATTAACATAGCAGCTACATCCTTATCTTGTCTGAGCTGGGCAATCTCTTCTGTTTGAGGATGAAGAGTTGCTGGGATTTTTATCATTTTTCTTAATGCTGCCATATCAGCATCCCTCAGCTTCAGAATCTCCTGCACTGCCTTGACATATTTAGGATCATGTCCAAGCTCTATTATGATTTCCTCTAGA